>DWPQ01000597.1:0-15408 GCA_018251795.1 Perichares adela | reverse complement strand
ACATAAAAAAAAACTACCCAGGTTACCGACACGTCCCAAAATGATCCGGCTGATGTGAGTGAAATGACCACACAGTTTGATGGACTATCATTGTCTATCATTGTATAAGTTTCTACACTGGGTGTTATCAATCAGTTAGTGTAGAAACTCACCGAAGCGCATGTCGGGAGTTAATGTCCACTTTTTCGTCGTATTTGAAAGTTACATTTTCCCATGGTCAAAAATGATCATGGCCCTGTTTAACATCTTTCAAATTAAATCATTATTAAGTGTGTAGAACGAATCTGAGGGTGAAATCTATAAACCGCGGACAGGCTTATCTTTTGCTCTGCTTCGATTTGCAGTATGGACAACAATTTTTGTGCAATTATTTGCGTAAAATTTTCGCTAGTCACCAAAATTGAGCACTGATTATACACTCTGCTTAGCCGAGTCAAAGTAATGTACTACGTCTTAGCTTGAAACTTTGAATTAAGTAAAGATACGCAGATTTGAACAATGGTAAATTTTTCTATTGATCTGTTTGCATGTTTATTTTTATTATATCTTGCAACGATATGGTATAGTAATGTTGTGTGTTGTTTTTAAGGTGGTGGTACAAAGATTGGAAGACCAGAAGCAAAGTCGTACGCCGAGCTCCGAGCGTAGCAGCAGCGCGCCCGAACCTCAGTATAACCCACTGGTGCGCGAGGCAATGACTTTCAAAGCCATCACGATGATGAAGGTTAGCATCATACGAAGTAAGAGCTTCCATTAGATACTGCCTGTAGTGGTCTGCATGGTCATGTAGTCCCAATAGTAAACGTTATACAAATACGTAAACGACAATTTTTGACATTCGTACTAACGTTATAAATGCGAATGTCTGTATCCCTGTGACGCGATCAGGGCCAAAGTGCTGAACATGAGTATGTTTAGCAAGGTACGCCAGCAACTAGTTGGGATTCGAGGATGGATCTCCATCCTTACTTACATCTATTATTACTCTTTTATTATTTACATCTATTATTATTCTGAAAAAAGTATAATAACCTAATAATTATTATTAATATTGACTTCACCTACGCAAGCCCGATCGATATATAGACAGGACGCTTTACTACTCCTTTCTAGTTGCTGGTATGCTCTTGGCTTTATTGCATGTTTGTATAGGTGCTCGCCCACTATCGGTTTGTTGCGATTGCTTTCAAATTTCAATTAGAGTAATGGACAGGTCCCTGGGAAATACATGTGCGTACATTTCGATTTCCCTTTTTCGTTTAACGAATACGAAATTGTCATATTAAGTTTTTTGGTTAATTAATGTATTATTTAATTGCGTTTAACAATGTGTGACGCCACCGTGACCATTAAACAAGGATAAGTAATTATAAACAAGTAAACAGAGATATTATATCTCTCTTTTACCTGCGTTAGTAGGTCGTGTGAGCTTTCTACAGTAGGTATTCGCTGCTCATACGAGTGTCAGGTCTAACCCAACTAACTGGTTTTGCGTGTTATTTCAAACGAAATCGCAAAGCAATGTCTAGGGCTTCGACATTATATAGGTATACCAATGGGAATTTTTACTGTTAGTAATGTTGTAGTAAACGTATTTGTACAGTGCATAGTAAGTTGAAAAATTGCCCCGAGAACACACGAACCATTGTAATCTTAGCTCTAAATACGCAATCACCGTAAATAAGTGAATTTATCGGTGGATAAACAGCATGCGCATAAGCAATTTACAACTTATTTAATATTGTTTGTATAGTATTCTAAGTTATCGAATGCTTACTTTTGAACATGAAGCAGTTTTTACATAATAGGCAACTTCGTGTTGCTTCATAACGTATTTAGCATTGTTCAGTAATCACTGTTGTTGTTTCTACCGGGTTTGGACCGAATAATACTGGATGTCCAGCTAGTACTTAGTTTTGAATTCGATACACTAGATAATAAGGTAGAAAGCAATATCACACATGCTTCTATCTTGTCTGCAAGGGATCGCCTTATAGCGATTAGATAATATTTAGTACTATGTCTGTATCACGTAGTAGTTGTAAATTCAAGGATGTTCCATAGTTTTGTCCAGAAACATTAAGTAATTTTGTGTAATGGATATATTTATAGATGGACAGCTCTGCTAGCCTAGTTAAAAATATAATATGATGAAATATGTTAAGTTATTTATATTTTTATTTATAATGTATAGTAGGGTATATAAAGGAAGTGCCATTACAGGGTTGTTTGCGAAGTGGTTGCCTTTAACTTGTAAAAAATTGAATTGATAACCCTTTTGCATACTTAAAGACAAACAGAGATTCAAGTAAATGTCCCACCAGTTAAATTAATAACTTGGATCTCTAGCAGACGACCAGCGGCTTGGCTTGAAGTGTATTTGTAATGGCAAGCTTGCACTGTAGTGTTTGATGTATCCGTGGCAAAATGTTTTTAATCTTCACAGGCTTATCAAAACTTTTCATTCGAGGAACTTCGTTTCGAGAGCGGCATGTGGGGCGGTGCGAGCGCGAGCGCGAGCGGTGCGGGCGGCGGCTGCGTGCCGGCCGAGCGCATCTGCGTGCAGACGCAACCCGATGGAACGTATCTCGCAACATGGACGCCGCGTGCGCCTGGCTTGTACGAATTCCGTTGCTCCTTGGACAACGTATCTTCCAAACAGGTTAGTATGTGAACAATACTGGCGATACCGTAACTGATTTTGTATATTTCACAAATTCTTTTTAAGAACATGAACAAGCAGACGGGCCACGTGATTTTAAGCAGTCACCGTCTCTTTTATACATTAGTGAGATCAACATCAATGACGCCATGCCGGCCCAGAAGGAAGCGGAAGACCCGTTTGATAATACAGGTTCTCCGATACTGCAATCGAAACACGTCAAAACAATTCACGGTTGAATCTGAAGGAAGGTAGTAAGCCGAGTAAAAAGTCCAAGCTGGTAAAAAACTCTACCACCATGAATGGAGTACCTTCGGAATTAAACTTGGTGGCACCTAGCACAGTGAGCTTCAATAGAAAGGACCTGGCGCCATATCCTCGTCCGTTGTTCAGTAGGATGCACTACGTACAGGTGAGGGGTGGGTTTCGGCTATAGCAAGGATAGAGACCATTAGAATCCAAACATCCTCAAAACCTTCTTATTAATCAGAACCACCCGCAAATTTATTAAATTTTAGCTAATCAAGTCTTAAACCTTTTGCTCTAGTGTAATTTCGTTTGGAATAGATACAGGTTTTCCTGATGTGTTACAGGAATTTACAATTGATGTGGTGGAAAGTCCTTCTGAGGAGCAGGGTAGCCGATCTCAAGGTAATTTTACACCGTTGGTCATCGCCAAATTGAAGAACGTAACGGCGACGGACTCCGCCGGGGTACGCGTGCGCGCCAGTCCCAGTCTGCAAGCCGAGGAGATAGGCCGTGTACCGCCAGCTGCACAACTCGCTTTTGTTGAAGAAGTACGTTAATTTACTGATTCTATTAAAACCTTTACAGCCAAAAATTGTCTGTAGTAAAGACATTCATAATATTGGGATCTAACCAGACCTTTATAAACGAAACAGCATATAATTATATGGTATTGGCTAGCTCGCTTCAATCTTGTACAAAGCCGCAGTTACGTAAGGCGCTTTCTTCTTTACTTGTACATATCTAGTTACGAGTAATTATTTTCGCTTGTACGAAGCAGATTTAGTACAAGTAGATGTTTTTTATGATCGCCTACTTGGTGTACCTGAAATTCTACTAAAACATGTAACTTTAAGCAGGCTTTAGATTTCGTAAGAATGAGGTTCAAACAAGTGACGTTTGCTGATGAGGCGTTCCATTTTCGGTTTCAAAAATAGCAAAACATTATGTTAGATATTGTTCGAAGTTGGTTAACTCGATACGAATGAACAACGACTTTGTACAAGTCAAAATAGTTACTCGATCGCAACTAGTTATGTAAAGTGAAAAATAACTGCCTATGCTGATCGAAACCGAAATGGCTTGATCTTAAAAAAAACAGCCAAGTGCGAGCAGGAATCGGTACAGTGGGTTCCGTACACACATATTACTACCTGCTACCTCCCAAAGCAACTACTCCCTAGCTATGATAGATGGGGATTGTTCTTAGCTGTACTAAGGGCGTATACAGGATCTGTCGTAAATAGTGGATAATCTGTTAACTGGGGTTAGTATGTTATACAGCTGAGTATGTATGCTGGCTGTTGGGCTATTACAGTCAATGTTTTTTTGTAACGTATCGACAAATTTGCTTTTGCAGAATTTTGTCTTTACTCGTACAGTGACACAATGCTAATGCCAGATTTTATGATTCTAAATTACCTGAATAACCCCCTTAATTTTCCCCTCTCAGTCAATAACCCCTATTTTTTAACCCAACTTTTATATGGCGAAACAACGACGGTGGGGTCAGCTAGTATTATTGTATATATCATATTTCATACATGTTTTAGTACTGCGATTTACATTCCTATTTACTTTTTGTAGACTCAGTTGCCCATAATGCAAGTTGTCAGTGGTTTTTAAAGAATCTATAACGTAGGGGTATGTTTATAACTTCGTCTTACTTTATTGTCCTTGTACACATTTTTAATACCTCATTTAATATAAATTCAGTATAAAGAATACTGATGTATAAATAAATATTAATATATTTGCGATATTGATTCGCGTAGGGCATGCACATGTTGTTGGTGTTACATACACATACATATATATCGCTCAGTGCCTTATTGCCTTCGCTATTAAATGTTTTTCTCTTGTCTATGAACAAGGCATGTGATGTTAGTTAATGGCTTGAAAGCCTTCTTATTGGCATCAATTCGCAATTTAGTTGGATAGCCATAGATTAATTTATACGCATCGGCTGCTCTCGGCTGCGATCACATGTAATCGTTTGAGAAAGCCAACTGGCGTGTACTTAAATTACAATAATAACAACGTATACTTGTAAGCAAAGTTTTTACAGAAACGGCACTTTATTATCAATTAATTTTTAATAAATTTTGCGACATTCGCATGTCGCATTCTGTCTCGTGTGGAAGAACCCGTTCGCGCCCGTTCTCATGCGTTCGCATACGTAAGCATCCCACAATATGCGAAATTATTTCTATGATCATTTTGTGTAAAAAAATGTACTTCAATTAGATGCGTATGTTTATTCGTGTAAAGATATTTTCATAAAAATGCGAATTGATGAATTTCTTGTAAAACTCTATGAGTATTTGCAAGCTTAGTATTTCATCTTATTTCCAGAATAATATACTATTAATAATATTATATTAATATATGTTGGATGTCTATTTAACTTTTATCGCTTTCATCTTGATAATTATTTATTTTGACTTTAATTAGTATAACTAGACATTGCTAGCGACGTTGTGCGCAATTTAACTGAGGTCCAATCTAACCGATTTTGTAGACATAAAAAAAATTTTTGAACAGACAGCACTACGTCGAAATCGGTTTTTTGGATGACACTCGGAGAAATAAACAGAAAAAATAAAAAAATCGTTTTAAGAGACGTTCGACATCCCGTTCCATTGTTTTTTTCAATTACGTTATATATCCGGTTGCTATCTATTTTAGCACAGTATGAAAATTATTGATAGTATAATATTGCAACAAAATGTGTGTATCTATGGTTTGATGTTTCACTTAATAAAATGTATCCAAAATGGTAGCAGAGAATGTCGGTCGTCTCATCTTGACATGTCATTGCTTTGGCCTAATTGGTGTTTTCTGAACTATTATACCTGAATATTGAGTTTGTTTATTTTCCAATACTTTTAAAGAGAAATGACAATGTATGGGAAATTGGATGACAATCTATTGTAGTTCTATGCTCTGCTTAATGTTGCACGTTATGTATAATTCACAGGTGGTAAACAAAGATGGTACATGGGTCCGGTTAGGCCCAGAGTCGATCCTGGCGTACGCCAGCGGTGCGCCCATCGCTTGGTGCATGCAGTATCATCGTCCCTACGACAGGACTCTTCTGCAAAACTTCAACCCCTCACCCACTGTACGTAATTTCTGACCGAGCAGGTTTCCAATTACGTAAGCAAATATAATGGTGAGCAGGCAGTTAAAGTCTATGGCGAAGTGCACGCAAGAGTTGAGGGAAACAAGTGTTTTGTGGTTTGAAACTGAAAGGATTAGTGCTTGTTTTATAATTATTTAATTTTTAACAATTTGTCCCGTTTATCTTCACCTAATTAATTGATATAATGCGGTTTAATCGCCCTGTATAGGAGCTGAGCGAAGTATTTAAATCATATTTGAATACTTCTGTTAATGTTCACATCATTGCATTATGTCGTTAATAATGAAAGGCGAAACTGAACCGTGTTATATCGATGTAAGCTATAATTTAATAGCTCACAGCTTGCTACGGCTACGGCTTGGTCCACTGGTCAGTAACTGTTGGTTCAAGCCAAAAGCTTAACTAGGCTTGTAAGCAAAAAAATAATTCCTTCATTTCCTTGTCATGTCCTCTTAAAATTTAACTTTTTTTTTGGTATTCATATACCAATTTTTTTATTATGTTCTACGTGATTGATGATTGATGTTTATGTTCTACGTGAATTGTGAAGATCCTTGTTATTGATGTATGGTACATAATGTACAAAGTGTTATTGAAACGAATATTTTTGCAACAGGAGTAAAGTTTTATTGCAATTGAAGTATTTTGTACTATTTTATGTAGCGGTTAATTGTCTAATTGTCTGTTATATAGCGAACGCCACCTACGTCCGAATTACATTCCGAATGCATGTCCAAGGACAAGGAGTTTTACCACCCCATAGGTCGTAGTTCAGTGTATCCCATTAACTGTAAGGTTGCTACCTAAATAGTAATATAGTGATGATGAAAAGATGAAAAGAGATGAAGTTGTATAAAATAGTTTAATTATTACTGACCCGTCCTCGCTTCTATTTAATCGTGTATGCTACTCCGTGTTGTGTGTTTGTGTTAAGACTAGTGAGTTTGAATCGAAATGAATGAGTGTGAGTTTGTTATCAACAATTATTCAAAATTACCGGGTGACTTCCTACTCCACCAACATCATCACCTTGATCCATTTCCAAAAATCCTATACATCTATCCCAGTCCATCAAGTGTCCTACTAATATGATTAGGACTTTGCGCGTTATGCCATAGAAAGAGATAGATAGATTCATAGACGTCCCATTTACACAAATATATTATCTCTCACACGTAGCTGGACTTTGCAAGGGCAAGCTTTGCAATTGCTTTAATAGGAACGATGATGATTTGGGCCAAGTTTGTGCGATATTGATCGTTAGCTTATCGCAGAGCGGTGTTTTTTTTTTTGGTATTTTGACTTCAGTTTCATACCAAAATTGACTGGTCATTTTTAGAACCTGAAAATCCCTGGATAGTAAAACAGTATGTCCAATAGCAAAATCAATTTGAATTACATCACTGAGCAATATAGAAATTTGTTTTAAAATGGACCGCTTGCCCATACAATTAATTATTTAACTTAACTTTTGGGAACGGTAGTAGCTAGAAGCTAAATTAACGTTCATAAGTGTTGACAAAATTATTTTGAGTTTTAATTTGTAAAGGGACCTTATTATATTTTTCATCATCACATAGCATTTTGTGGTATTATAACAGTTTATATAACTAGGTATAACAGAGGGCGTACTTGCGTTTACAGCTCGTCGTTAAGAAAAAATTTTTATTTTTTAACATCATAGTAAAATACATTTGCCGATACATAACCCACTGATAATATTTTCATCACACACTTCCCTTATCCCACTACCCCTATGTAAAACTGTTGGATCGCGTAAAGCGTACAAAACTTAATGTTTTTGTGTGTACTTGATGTAAAAGGTAAAGGTTTTCAATGACATGCTTGATCAAATTACGAGTAGCTCACCGCGACGTAGATTGTTGCAGCCGATGCTTAATTATATGCACCAATAATGTTTAGCGGAGATATCATAGCGTCAAACTAATTTAAGTCTCGTCCAAAAAATTCTGAACATTTGAAGAAGAAATTTTCAGCAATTTTTTGCCAAGAAAAACAATTTAAGCGCTCTACAAAGCGAGGGAATATTTTTTAAAGCCTGTCTAAGTTATGTACAGTGATAGTGCTATGTTTTCAAAATAGGCATCGATGTTTGTAAAGGTAAGAATAAATTTTAAAGTCATGCATGTGTTGTTGGTGTCAGCGTATATTTTGCATGCTTTCTGCATTTTCTGGACACGGCTTTGTTAGTGTAGGCTGCATAATATCATCAAAAATATAATCTTGAAATGATTTTTTTAAAATAAAACTAAAAATACATGAATTAAATTTAATTTGGTAAGTATGATATATGAGGACTATGTAGTAATGGTACTAAATATTACGCCAACACCATCAATAATAACCTAAACACAATTATCTTACTTTATATAATAATAAATAACCTCGTGATTATATGTCAGGAAAGTATACAGTTATATACTGTTCATTTAAATATATTGCAGTTACCGTGTAATCCAAAGACATTAAATTCAAAGATGAATAAATAAAGACGATTCAGAGGTACTAACGTTATGTCATTCATTTCCAATTCATGCTCTGAATGGTATGAACATGGTAGATGATGAGATTTAACGCGTGCTGGGTTTTGTCGAATGATATCCAATTACATTTGTTTTGCCTTAATTTCAGGATGAGATGAAGGGGGCGAGCGGTTTACCTGAGACATCAAAAGTTGAGCTGCCGGCTTGGAATAGTAACGATGAAGAGGACGGAGCTTTTGGGCCTGGAGGTAAGCGTAGCTGCCATGACCAGAGATATCAATTTTAACCACACATTTTGATGAAAGAATTTGCGAGTCGGTTTTGAGAAAGAAATGTATCAGGTTATAATGGAGGATAGGAAAATGTTGAGTTGATTTTAGAAGGATAGCACAGAGATAATTGTAAGTTTACTAAAAATCTTTTTAAATCAATTAAACCATTCACATAAATGAAGCTGGGGACGCCGGGTACTGTTGTTCCTTTAATGAAATTGTGTAGTAGTTAATTACAAGAATTTGTTTTGTTTGTTATAGATTTAAGCCTCGATGAGAGAAAGTTCCCATTCGCTATTCGAAACGATGCTGAAGAGGTATGTAGATATTTTTAAACGTAACCGGTAGGTTCTCCAAAAGTTAAAATGTTGATAGCAAAATATGTATATTTAAACACAAAGAACTAAAATTTGTGATAAAATTCAATTTTAGCAACAAGGAGACTGCAGCTCGTCCATTCCGTTCATGTTTGGCTTGGAACCAAGTAAGCGAGGCCGCCTTGCGCGCAACGAGTCTGCCTCGGTGCCTACGCCTCGGTGAGAATACCTTCTATTCACAATTGTACGGTTTGCATCGCAAGTTCTTTGGTATTACATTACCGGGATAATGTGGCAAAACTATACTGCTTAATTTTTAAATAATTTAGTTCATCAGAACTTGGACCGGAGAATGCTAAAGGAAAGGTTTTACGTGTTTTGATAGCAAAGTAGAATAGGTTCGTTTTGACCACGTCAGTAACGCTAGTGGTGCGGACGATCAGGATAACGCGTATCACTTGGTAACGGCAAAAGTAACTGTCGTTAGGCAAACGTTACTCATAAAGTAAGCTTATGAAAGACCAAAATATTTATTATAACGAAATAAGATCCTAAATAACAAATATATTAGGTCCTGACGACTTAATTATTTGCGTGGGTAGTACACGTGCCTGTGTTCGCATTCAGTAAGGTAATTCGTCGGTTGGTACCAGACAGTTAATAATTATAATGATCACAATTTTGTATAATTCCATGATTGCCCATGGAATTCTTAGCATGTTTTCGGCGTACCGAACAGTCATGTCGAGACGTCTGGATGTCGGCAATCACAGTATTATGTTGTGATTTTTGCCAATAACAAATGTATTATCTATTCAAAGCCCAAATTGGTGCGATTTGATGTCTGGAGGTCGACGAGTACACAGATGCCTCGTGTCTCGTTGGAGGTTATTTTGGATCGTTGATGTGATTTCGGTTGTCGGCAGGCGGTTCCCGCGGCGCAGCAACGGCAACGCCGACGACTGGTGGTCGCCGGTGAGATATCGCTCCAGCGAAAACCTCCGTGACGTCAGCTCTGTGCCAGAGGTATATTTTAGGAACTAACGATTTCTCCCGAACGGCTTTGAGCTTTTATCAGATGTTGCTAAGTGGGTAAATATCGATTGGCTTCAGGTTTTGTCTTAAGTTATAATAAAGTCAGCCCTGGGATGAATTTATCTCACAATTTACGTTTTTCATTATTCAGTGTCGATATTTTATGAGAAGTTTAGCTACTCTTATGTGTTTGGCTAGTTCAGCAAATTTATTATATAACGGTTCTTGACGGTACAGTGATAGATCTATGTACAAGGCCAGTTGAAATCGACACCGTAACTTATTGTGATAAGAATGCCAAACTAAACAAGCATCGTTTCAGGGACAAATGACGGACGGCGATTTGGCTCTGGGTGGGCGGCTGGCGCAGGCCACGCAGACTTCACCCGATACAGACGACACCTCGCCCATTCCGCACTTTCATATAGGGCCTCCGAGGGTATGTAACAACGTACAACGAACTTTTTCAGCGTAGCTTATTTATTGCCTCAGGTGACGTAATCAGTTTTATTTACGTTACATCAAATCAGTAATTGTGAAAGTTTTGAACTAATTGAGATAGCCTCAAGCGGTGTAAGTAAATATGAATTAAATTTTAATAGGACGGCAAAGAGACATCCCGGTGTAGTCGCGAGCGCAACCGCAATAGGTTCCGTCGTTCGAGCTCGCCTCCGCCGGTCCCGGCGCGTGCCGGCGGCTCCGCTGCGCCGCGCAAGCACGCGCTCTCACCCGCACAGGCCGAATGTCTGCGTGCCGTCTTCGCGGCCATGCTGCGACACGAAGGTATACCATACACAGCATTTACAACACTGTTAGTTCATTAATAGTTAGGGTTCTATCGGACTGGTACAATATCTCCCTGGGTTTTGGTTACGGAGGACGTCATCTAGGTTGTGCCGGAATATAATTCTTTGACTTACTCTCCAACACTTCAATCGAAACACGTTAAAATTAATTTACGGTTGCCTTACGGTGAAAGGGTAGTAGTTAACTACTTTATTGCCTTATTAGCCGGGAAATAAAAAAAGATGAAAGTAGTACACGAGAAATTTCAGAATTAGATTGAGAAATACAGAGACCAGCAGAATTTCAAAGAGAAGAGCTCGTACGATTGCCTTGTCTGATGGTCAGGAGTGTACACCTCGGTTAGGGGACTGACTTCGTCTATACTGGATGTATCTATGAGGCAAGAGTTTGAAGGGTGTAAGAACGAACACCCTGGGATCACAGACCTAAGATTCTCGCACTTTTGTCAGCTGAGTTAGTTTCTGTGTTGATTATTTCGCTCAAATTTGTTGTACCTTTAGTTACTTTAGTCGATTTGTCTTTAATTTTAACTTATATCTATGGTTGATTCATAATTGAACATTTTACAAACTCTCATAAAAGTATGCTAATTAATACTCAGCTCAAAACTATTTGAGGGTCGGACCAGAATCATACAAACTCTGGCATTACCTTTTTGTATTTATCAGGCATAGTTCCGGATGCGATAGCGTGCGCAGCTTTCCTCAAGTTCCACCCGCACCTGCCGAAGTCTGGCACGCCGGTAGTGACGCGTGGGTTGCACGATGTCGCGCCACCTCGCCCGCAACGACACTCCGTAGAAGTATCCAACGCCGGTAACAAATAAGTTTATTTTCAACACTATTTTAAAACATTTCATGATTACCATCGCAACTTTGATAAATTACAATCAGCGTTCTAATAATTTAAAAAAAATGTCTTGATATTTCAAATGTTTTACATGAGGTAGTTTCAAAGAAGTGTGCCGAAATGTTAATAGTATATCCTAACGAATTGAAGTCTCCCGTATGTAATTCATGGTTAAATAAAATTGCATATCATTAGTTTAAAAAATTAAATATTTACTAGAAAATCTAGTTACCGTTAAATGGAAATCAAGAAACTTGATGAAGTACGGCATCGATATAATTCTTAAATGAAGTACATTCATTGATACATTATAACATCGGTAAGCATAAATATAGGGAAAATATATACATAATATTCCGTATGTACAGTGATATTTATAATAATAAAAAATGACTCAGACGTCTTAAATTTTCTTCAAATGGTCCGTAACACAACGGCTGTGAAACGTTCGTAGTGACTTTTGCAATTCAGAGATAAAATTAACACCGCTGTGCTATTTATTCATGCCGACGCGGTCATTGCTCTGAAAATAATTACATTAAAAACAAAAAGAAACGACGTATTCTGATTTCCCGCTCCATTATGTCACACAAGATCTGTACGGACGGGAAAACCACATATCAGATTTTCTTTACAAAAACCTTACGGCACATTACGTACTGTTTACGTATTCACAGTTATCTATTATTATTATTCGAGCACTTTGGCCGTTCCAATTCAGACACATTGCATATACGTCTTATGGTAGTTGGAATTTTTATTGAAGAATCGATGATAACTGGCGTTAACTATGATATTGATGATTCAATGTAATTTATTTAAAAAAAACTTTATGTGACACGTGTTACTGCTGCCATTGATGAGTATTATTACCCTAGGGTCGTATTTGCGCATCAATCCGTCGACATTGGAGTCCCTAACCCGGTCGGGTACTGAGGCCAGCGCGAGCCGCGCGCGACGCGCCGACGTCGCCGCCGCAGCCATCCGTGAGGATGAGCCGCACTCCTCGCACGCTGAGCCTGGTAAATATCACGTAGAATTTTTTTTATTACGTAATTGAAGCAAAAAAGAAAACATGTTGATATATTCATATTTCTATAACATTTTATTACTAACGTAATTCGAAGGTATAATCACAATGAATAGCTTGGCGTGGGAGAGCCATACAATTCTGATATTTCAATGTGACCCGACCTCCCACGTAATCCTTACGGGGGATATTAAGCCATGCTTACAATATTTACGATTCGAGACGAATAGAGGTTGCCTTAAAAGAATAATAATAAGAAAAAAAAAATGGAATTTTCCCATTTGTTTCCGATCTGGACTAATTGATGTGTTGTAATTCCGTAGGCCGTTCAGTGCAGTCCTCCTCGGTAGTGAACGTCCTGCCGCCCGCTCTCCGCGCTCTCGTTGCTCTGTGGGACGCGCTGGGCGACTCCGAACAGCTGGCTCCAGCTACTGACAAGTACGTTTTAATATTGTCACAGGAATGACACGCGGTGACACCAGCGTGAAAATTAGGCTTTCATAACTAACTGCAACAGACCCTTGCAGGGAATTTTATAATCCTCGAGTGCATATAATATCTTTATTTTATATTCAACTGTTAGTAATTGTAACTCGAGAAGGTATAGTGGTTCATAACATTTTCTATTGCGAATGGATGGATTTGCTATTGGTGCATAATATGTATTTTTCGGTATTTGCTATAGGTATAAAAAAGATGCCGAGGCGAATGAAAACGAAGAAGTCAAACCCGTTAGTGGTGTCCGAAGAAAGAAAGATTCAAAACACTGGCCTAGTAGGACCCCTTATTCAGGTGATATTTTATGACAGTTAATAACTTAACAATATTTATAGTTAGGGCAATTATGATTGATGGGATAGTTTTTTGTAGTAATACAAATTTACCGGAGTATTATTGAAAGCAAAAGTTATTGCAAGATTCAACACGGCATATAATGCGTCTACATTTTTAACGTGTTACGGTAATTGTATTTCTTTTTTATGAGTTTTAGCTCGATGGTGACAGAAATGCAACAATTTCGTTGAAACTTAACCCATACGTTTTGCAAATTGAGTTTGTCGCGTTTAGTGCGGTGCGAGTTGTGCGGTGGTGCGAACGTGGCGCCGCCGCTCGCTGGGCACATGAAACAAGCGCACCCGGGGTGTCGCGCTGTGACGTCACGCGGGTACGACCGCTCCGGTGCGTACCGCGAGGCCGATCCACCACCCGACGGACCCTCCGCCGCCTGCGGACAACTTGCACAGGGTGAGGCTACAACCTCTTACTTTCACCATCACCACCAACATGCATAGGCTATACCAGTGCTCGGCAAACTTATTAGCCGAAGAGCCAAATATAAACATTACAATAATAAAAAAAAATTGAGGCCAAATCAGATTGTTAAGTAAACTTTTATTGCACTAAATAAATAGTACACGCCTTCCCTGGATATTTAGCTAAAGACGCACTTAAGCAGCCACATTCGGCTCTGGAGGCGTTTCTGATGGACATTCCGCTGTTGGCCCTAGCGGCCTTTACAGCTTCACGCGGGCAGAGGCGAGCTTGGAATGCTCAGCTAGGGAACCCACACTTTGCCGACAACTGGGATATACAATGACATTTTACCACACAGTAAGAACTTATACTGTTTCTTCGCCTTATATGTCGGGGTAAAGCCGACGCCATCTATACATTTCATTATTATGTATGAATTATCACACTATATAACATGTATTATAATAATAAAGTTCGGGTAGTGTTTCTATTTAGTACGTTATAATTACAGCAAGCATTTTCCGGTCAACGCTTTTATTTTATGCTCTCACCTCGCCCTCTTTGTTGACTTTTATTCACAAAATAATATTTGTTGTTTTTAAAGTTCTCCGTAACGTTTTCAAGGGTCGCTGAATACTGCCAATCCGCACTTGCCAAGAATGGTCAATGTTAACCCTCGCAATGTGATATTAGTAATGATGATTACGTATTTATCATTTGTATTTAAACGGTTTCTAATAGTAATATTTTATTCGGTTTGTTTCATACTCCTCCGTTTACGCAATTTTCGTGAAAAGGGACTGAAAGTTTTCACTTCACGTATTTATATATAGATTCCGTTTTACATTTCATCTCTTTAGACTTGATCGGTGTGAAAATCCGTGCTACGTTATCAGCATACCAGCTGTGGTACATTTTCTGCGACAAGTGCCGCGAGAGATCGCTCAAGTCAACAACCTCGGCTAAGAACAAGACGGTTACCATCATCGAAGCGTCGGATAGAGAGGAATGCTTCGACGCTGAAGTCGATCACCTCGTCATCCGAGACAACGCACTGTTCCTGCTCGACTTGGCGCCACTCAATCAGACTGGTAACTCACATTGGATATTATTAAGTTACCAAATTAATTATTTCGTGTAAAAGTTTCTAGATTCGACACTGATATTAGATTTTTTTATGTACATTCCTTGGGCATAGTGTCGCTCCTAAGATATTTTAAAAAAAGCTAATTTGCGTACATTGCATTTTTAGGTTTGGGTTTAAATCAGTCTGATAGATATTTCATG
>DWPQ01000596.1:0-15415 GCA_018251795.1 Perichares adela | reverse complement strand
ATAGCCGCCCACAACCTCAAAAACCCGTTTTAGTCGTTTCTTACGACAGACAGGGGAAACCGTAGCTCGTATTCTAACACCGTGTTACAGGGATGACACCAATGGTCCCTACGAACTGCCATGGGCGACGGTAACCACTTACTAATGGGTAAGCTGTCTGCAATTTTTTTGATATCACAATACTTTTCATCTCAGTACAGTCAATCCTTAATATTTAAATTAAAACAATCCCACTTCAAACCTCTGCGTCTAAGGCTAAGGCCTTTTATTGCCTGATAACCTGTATCACCTGCATACGATCTCGCAAACCGCAATTTTTCTTCCGACTTAATGCATATACACTACTAATATAAATTTGCTATCGTTACTAGTATACAGCCCTGTTACATAAAGTATTTTGCATTAAAAACACGAAAGTCTTACGAGCAGTTTGAGGATTTCAAAAGACTTTTTTCTAATAGACTTTTTGCTATTGCCCCTAGTGGTCTTAACAACTTCACGCGGACAGTGATTTCAAACGAGCAAACAGACAAACACAAAGACGTTCCATTTTACAAAGACGTAATGTAAAATAAACACAGCATCCGGAACGAACCTCAATTTCTCTGGCTAATCACACTCACCTATCACATCGCTGACGGTGGCGTCTGACGCGACACGGATGCACTTTGTAGCTATCTTCTGACCCGAATCTTGGAAGTAAAAGCGCATCACGCCATGAAACTCCAAGTTCTGAAATATAATATAACAGTACATTATTGTTAAATTATTCTCACAACACACAAATGTCATACGACTAGGCTTCAGTCTGGTCTCAGTAAAACCCTTCTCATATTAGCTACCATCAATTAAAAGATACTCTATTAAGGCATGTCCACACCACAGGTTAGTTTTTATGTTTATAAACAGACAGTATTGATAAAATTATGGATCTTTGTTAGGTTTCTTCGCGATGTTATTTTTTTTATGTCAATGACCGACAAACGACAGTCGAGCCACTTACTGGTAAGAGGTCAACGACGCCCATGGACGTCAGTGACAACAAAGGCATTACTGAGGCGTTGCCGGCTATGAAGTAAGCGGAATACCCGCATATTACTATCTGCTCCGAAGTAAGTGATAAGTTTTTTTATTTTAATAATTCGAGTGACATGAACACATTGTAACGTTGGAACATTGTTTCGATCACAAAGCTTCATGGCTATTGCTTTCTTATCGTTGCTTGCTGTGATTAAATACTACATTAATATGTCACCTTTTTAGTTATAATAAGTACATGCACGGCTAAAAACCCGTGCATATTAAGTTGAATTTAGGTGTTCCACATAACATCACTACCTCAACATAGCTAATCCATGTACACATGCACTTTAGGTGACAGTTTAAAATAATATACATATTATGCTTTTGGAAATAATGTTTATTAATATTTCACCACTGGAAACAAGTATGCTTTGTATGTACAAACTCTTTGATGTAATGCTAACAAAATATTTTTTCATTATTGTATAAACGCGTACTTAAATAATTGCAATTATTTATGATACCACCAGCAGCTATAACATTAATTATCATTAAAATATAAATGTAAATTACATTATACACAGGTACACATCTATGTATGTACAATAGAAAAATAAACAAAGAGTACTCGTTATCTTGATCCTCTTTTAAAGATAAAGTTTATTGACAAAAGTTTTATCTATAAAAAAGGCTGAAGCGTGCCCTAGCATACCTATCAGTAGTATTAAATACACGCAATCGTTTTCAGGATCATTGATCAAATGTTTTGTTTTTGTTTTATTTATATCTATCCTAATAATGAAACGGTTCGTTATAGGTTTTTTTTTATATTTTTTTAAATGTTGGCAGATTAAAGCGTTATCTTATTCTAAAAATGTCGATTGTAATGGGACCGACACGCACCAATAATTTTCTAAGTTATGTGCGTATTAGAAAACAATTATCACTTGCTTTTCGGTGAAGAAAAACATCGTAAGGAAACCAGCACAGTTGAGAGTTCTCCATAATTTTCTCGAAGGTGCGTGATGTATGCTAACCCGCACTTGGCCAGCGTGGTGGACTATGACCGTAAACCCTCTCAGTGTGAGAGGAGACCCGAGCCCAGCAGTGGGAAAATTATGGGTTGTTGTGTGGTGTGTGTATGGGAATCATTACAGTTTTTTGTTATTTACTGTGGTGTAGGTTTTCTATACAAAAAATATCAAAATGTTGACTGTCATTTACTCAATATCGCAAAAACTGAACAGAAAAAACTGTTACTTGCAAACACGCCGGTAATGACGGTAACTGGTAACAGCCGCCCATATACGAGACACGAAAGGCGAGACAGACACCGTACTGACCAAGAAGTATACAGAAGGCTCATTACTGGCTCTCCGACACTGCAACCGAAACCTTTCATGGTTGATTTTGGGAGGGTGGTAAGCCACAAACGGAAGCCAGGCAGGTAAATAGCCCTGCCAGTGTGGGTTAAACTGTCTTACATAGCCCAGCAATCTCCAATAGGAGATAGATTGACTTGATATAGGAGCTAGGTACAATCTAACACAGGTCTATGCAACCAGTATTGAGGCCCTTGCGATGTAAATGTTAAAGTGAATGAAGCATTTTTGTTACTTTTTACTGTTCTACAAAATTGAAAGGCGTTACTCGTAGAGATTTTTCGCTTCACTATCTTTACGACCTCGAAAAAGCATGAGGTTTCTAACAAACATATGTAAAATACATGCAATGTAACGGTTAAAACAAAGACATTACACATTGAACAACAAATTGATGAGCTCATTCTTTCATTTCGCAATTGAATATACCTAGTACACAGACATGTGTTTCGAACCAATTGATTCGACTCCAAAGGAAATAGAAATTAAACTTCCGTATCTAGTAAATTAAGCACGTCATAAAACTTTTGTTATTGGTTTCTATTATGAGAATTGATTCGAAAATAGCATGGATGCATCCTTGTTTATTGCGCAATACTATTACCGTAAAGTACTTTATTATTTCCTTCAGAAGGATTAGCATCATCCTCATCCAAAAATAAATCTTATTTTGTTTTCTTTACTGTTCAATAGATTTTGATACTGTTATTATCATAACAAACAAAATTAATTTCGAAAGTGTAAATTAAAACTATTAGAAACATAGACAATGAGTAGTAACTTTAATAATTCATGAGAAATATAGTGTGTGTGCCAGTGGATCTTGACGTTTTAATCAACATAATCCCTTCTAAGCCCACAATGTGCAATTCAAGCTTGCCAAGAAACTTACCATACAAAGGGAATTATAATTAAAAGATCAACAATACTCCGTCATATTACATTTCATTAAAAATACTTGTTAATGTCCACCTTGCGGCCAGTGAAGCGGGTGCATAACAGGTAGCATATTATTATATAAATACACCCAACGTTTTATTGATCGCAGTGTTCCGTTTTACTTACAATGGCTGTTCAGACCTAATTATGGATGTTTGATGTGGAAAATACCAACACAAACATTGCTCGACGATTATCGAGACCACTTGGTAGTGGACCCGCGGCCTAGGCAGACATTTTGGTAAAAGACAAGAAACTGAATGAATACAAACTAACTAGAAAGGCATAATACAAACACCCGTGAGCATACAAATACATCTCTGAATAATTTCCCAGACTAACTTTGAGAGGAGTCGCTTTTCTTTTCACAATCCGAAATGTTTATTCTCAGCTCGAGGGTGTGTAAGCCCATAGGAAATCGTTGTACGAGGATGTTAACGTAGTATTTCTTGAAGCATTTACTAAATAATACCATCAAAATAACCTCATTATCTAACTTAACCTAGTATCAAAGTGTTCATATAACAGTGATCATAGTGAGTACTATACATGAAATGATATACTATTTTTATTCGAATTCGGTTTTTACAAACACTTTTCGACAGTCAATTCGCGGCATCGCTTTTGCAAATCCCTACGATAAGTAGGCCCTAGAAGAAAAACCGGCAAGAAACTATCAGGGAGTATATTTTCCTACTCACAGTTACAGATAACACTTATAGTAACATCTTATTATTAGTCATACTATCCTTTCTAGTTTTTTTGTATTGTCAATTAAGACACCGATAGCAATTTTTAAAACTTATTTATTCTTGAGATAATAGTGCAGTACAGTATAACGTGAGGAGTTAAGGGCAAGAAGACATGAGCGGAAGTGAACCTGAGACAAGCACCAGAGAGAATAGAGGAAACTACTAATAGACATCACAGTCCACAGGTTATGTTTAATTTATCTCAACATTTTATATAACAAACGTGGAGTAGTGTGTATGTGTGTGAGAGAGAGAGCGTGTGCGCGTGCGTGTGTGTGTGTGTGTTGAGGTACGTACCTCATTTGGCTCGCTGAGTTCGAACAGGTCGAGGCGGTTGGCGTTCCACTGCTGGATCATATTGCGGAGCGCCTCGCGATCCAACATCCGCTTGTCCGCCGCGTCCATCGTGCAACCGCATCAAGTCTGCCTGGAAACAATCGTTCAACGTACAATACTATTGTTAATTGATTCACGGTCAAATAAATTATACAATTTCACTTGTTTGAATTTAATACACAATATTTTGCAACATTATATCAATTGTGTTTTTAAAGTAATTAACAATAGTTACAGCAACAATTCAGGACGGAAGGGTATGTTTATCGGCCAGAGCCGCTAGACAAAGATCTTAGCGGTTGGCGTTCACGCTACACAACATTTTAAAATGTATTGTAATGAGTCATTACTAATGACATTCGCTGCAGAAAGATGTTGTGCTGTCATGTTGAACACCTTTCCTCTGCGAATGTCATTACCATACATTTTAAGATGCCATGTAGAGTGAACGGCAACCGCCAAGATTTTTGTCTAGGGGCTCTGTACTTCCTATATTGGCTTACCACCTTCTAGAATCAACAGTGAAATATTTCGACGTGTTTTGGTTGCAGTATTGGAAAGCCAGTAACAATCGGATCTTTCGCTTCCTTCATGACCGGCAACGCCTTATGAAACCTTCGTTATTACGAACGACCATAGGGGACGGTGACCGCTTACCATTAAGTGGCCCGTTTGCTACTTTGCCGGTTATTGACGAAAAAAAAACACTAGCTTCCATTAAAATATTCAAATTAAAATAAATGTACATATTTCATTCAACTATTTGTAAAGCAACAGAAACTCCTCCGCATTCGCCGGCAACCTGTCTGTAGTGTATTTGCTGTTATGGTCTTCCCTAGTGGCATAAAGAACTTACAATCAGGTGACCCGCCTGCTAGTTTGTCAATTCACATGTAGACATAAAAAATATATATGTACTTAAATTGGGTTATATAATGTATTTTAACACTCAAACTTAAGTTTAACTACGTATATATATAATGATGTACAACGCATTTTCATCTAAACAACTTCTTAACAAAACGTCGTGCAACCGCCCGCCGGGACGGACAGTGTAGCCAAAATAAAGTGAGGTCACGAGGTAAAGTATATCCAATCTTCGTTATGTATTCATAATCCGTAACTCAGTAGATTTATTTGCGAGCTATTGCCAAACATGAACGCTTCGCACAATACATCAATGTACGTACCTGGGAAAACAAAAGATCTACAACAGACTACAATGCGTGCAGCGTTGAATAAGTAACCTAAACAACGTCTACCACTACCAAAGGTTAAGAAAAATATCCGGCTGTTAGTTAAATATACCTACTGATTAATTCATCGCAGCAATTTGAGTCGAGATTCGCATAGCGGCATGATTCATTGTACTGCTGATTAAAACACTTATCTACTCACACCGTATCATATTATGAGTAAGTAGATAATGTAAAAGGTTCCGGCGATAAGACTACATTCATATTTCAGCTCCCTGTAAGTGTACCTTTAGCGTGATAGTTACAAAACATTTCAGTTATATAAATCCGAAATGCTCCGTTGAATCGAACAAATATTTGTGGCTTGAATCAATGAATCACAAAATGGGTAAAAATCTGAAAGTGGGCGGCTCCTGGCATTCATCATGTGCAGACGCACCTACACACACGCGTGTTTGTTTATAACATATGGCTCGTCCGTATAGCCGCGCCGCCGCCGCGCGCCGCTGCCATAAATTGAACAGACTAAATACGTCAATACTTAAATCACGCGCCCTTGTGATTATCTACAAAAATCGTACTCCAGTTGAATTTTATCTTACAAATGATAGTGGCCTGCACTTCCAAGAATCGAAAAGCTAAATCTTTTACTACAGCCCATTAGCGGCATATTTCATGATACGGGCCCCCTCTAGCACCAACTAGAAATTCACAATTTGAAACATAGTCAAGCACTCTGGTTGAATTGAATTTACGTTAAGAATTGCATACATATTATCTTAAATCTTCGATGACTTCACAAGGGTTAATGTACTCCCAAAATTAATAGAAATGCTCATTGAGCTCTCACAGTCACAGTCGTATTAACGTCATACCACCAGTATTGCTTATACTTAATCCGAGTGCTTATGAGTGCCATAATACTACATTAAAGTTTTATCACTTACTAGTGTACCCGGCAGACTTTGTCCTGCCCGAAAAAGCAGCGACTAGACCAAAGCCCCCAGACAAAAATCTTACCGGTAACCGTTCACGCTCACGCCATTTTAAAAATGTATGACAATGTAGAGGAAGCCCTTTTCTGTAAAACATTGAAATTCCTAGAAAAACTAAAGAAATGGGAAAATTTCATCCAAAGACCTTCAAGTATATTAAATTTCATCATAATCGGTACAGCGGTTTGCCCTTAACATCATAACTTCACAGACAGAGTAACTGTCGCAATTTATAGTATTAGTGTGGATTGTCATGGCATTTATACATGACAATTCAAAGAATTTATATTTGCATACTCTCATATATGTTATGTATATATAAGTACTCAGACCCATTCAAATGAATCAATACAACGCATGAATTATTTTGTTACCGATCATAACACGCCTTCGCTAATTTGTTAGTGTGAAACTAGCCGCCAGAAATGGGAAACCGACACCGGCAACTGCGTTGTTATGGTTGGGGCCGCTTCCGCTACACGGCTGGCTGCAGCGCCGAGCGCCGAGCCGAGAGCCGCGAGCCGGTACACTGGGGCACCACACGTCGACTCGACCAACCGCCAACCGTTCAAAACACAGATCGTTGACTCGTAAAAATAAACACGCGTAGTTACCCGCAACTTGCATTCAATTATTTTTATCCAACGTACTTCTACGAGTGATACGATAGAATCGATTACAAAACATCGATCGATAGTCGATTAATTAATGCACGAAAATCACTCAACACAGGTTTCACTTACGTACATTCCGATGCAAATCGACATTCAACGCCGAATACTTGCATGTAATCTTCTTGCGAAATGATTGTCGGGTAAGCGTAGTGACAAAGAAGTTGTCAATCGTGTCGGAAGTTCACGCTTGGGCGCCGACCTTGCCCCTTCCTGTGGCGAACGCACTAACCGATCCCGTACACTTCAAATCTGCTTAAATTACCTCGCTTACAAAACAACAAGTGCCGCTACACTAAAATTACCACATATAGTACACATACCGAAAGTTATTTTTGACGACAAACGCTGGTGTGCAGTCGTCATACAGATGAAATGACCAGTTGTGCAGTCTATCAACTTTAAAATGTAATGTGATTTGCGATAAAATATAAATTGCGCGATCATTATTTCGATTGGTAATATAGTTGAAACTTGGGTAATGTATAGTATATTTCAATCTTACTGTTTATTAACTACCAAATCTCTTTCGCGGTACAGTTCTTATAGGATCAAACCTAGACGGATGGGTACAGTAACAATAGAAAGATAGATACTAGGATTATTATAAATTTCCTATTGCTTTCACAAATACAACACAGAAACAATGGAAACCTATTTTCTAATGTTTTGGTTGATTAATTTTAACAAAAAGCAGCCATTGTGACTAACTGTAACAGTTACAACTTATAGCCTTGCGAACAATTTTGTGGACAAAGATGAGTAATCAATACATGTTGTACATAATTTTATTTTCTATATATATTTTTTAATAAGTCTGACCCATGTTTCTTACTGACAAAGTAGCTATCTAGTTTATCTACAAACAAACAAAAAAGATTTATTCTTAATATTAGCATATTTCTTTGTAATCGTTTTCTTTAGAATCCTTATCGATAAGGAATATTTGACATACCATTTCAGATAACGGAGACGAGATAGAAATAAGTGTACATTATTTAGATACACCTTTGAAAAATCGTCACTTGCATGCATGCACACAAATGCATGTCACTCATCTACCTAACTGAAGCTGAAGTTGATAGCCAATTGTAACTTATAATTTGGATGCCAATAATTTATTGCCTATACTAGGAGGAAACATTAAGATAAATAAATAACCTAAAACCACATATAAAGCTACAGTAATTAAGATTAGCTGAACTGTACCCAACTGTACAACCGTAAGCGTAGTGAAAAGAAACGCCCTCGAATTATCGGAACGTTAATGCACCGTGGGAATGTGTAGTGTTTAAATAATGAAGCGGGTGCAAAAACTATGTGCCTGAGCACCGACCGCGCGACCCCCGCGAGTGCATAGGGGCGGAACAAGTGGACCTGTCGCGACCCCTCAACTGCTCCACATCACTTCACGCCGTTATCGCCATTTAGCTCACCACTCCACTTTCTAACAACAAAACACTTCGCTTTTCACAGTTAATGTCTATGAATCCTCGAACGCTCAAGATTTACCCGATCCGTTGCATCGGCACGTCGCTAAGGGTTTTGTGTGCTTATCAAGTATCAAACTACTTCGAGTTAACAGAGTGCTACACATTCCTATTTTCTATTTATACTTCCTTACTTAGTATAACATTGATGTGTTTTACAATTTTTTATAAAATTTGTACGCCAAATATTTTTGGCAGAATTAGGCGGACCACGTTTTAGTTTTTTTGTACCATCCTGTTATCTCATCTGGTGAAATAAATTATGCTTTATTGATTGACTAAATCTCATATTTGTAAACATTATTTTACATGTAGTAATGTTAACTTAATGTATTACTAATAGTATGATATAACAAAGGTAGTCTTGAGATTTCGCATATAGGTACTAGAATACTAAAAATCAGTTTAGGTCATCATTGTAGCGGTTCAGTACATTAGCCTGCACAGCGAAGCCTGCGACAAGCGAACGGGTGCACACCATTCACATAATCGCGTGCTCGAGTCTGTTCAACTAACTCAGGTTACGGGAATCGTGAAACTTGATGTTTGCGATTCGGTTGATGATCGCGACTCGCGACACCGCCGCGCGTCGCGTTGCCTGAGAACTCGGCCCCCTTGTACGGAGGCTCCCATATCGGTTATCTAACGCGCAGGTACTGTTATAGTCTGTCACGCAATACTAATTGATGCAGTAGTCGAGCTATGCAGTCTCAACTTGCCGCCGCCGCGCCGCTTCCCTCGACGCGCACCGTATCGTCACTAGACGGCAACGCAACCAAACATAAAACCGGCTCTCGTATCAACGCATTGATGTCCCCAATGCAGACGGTCAACGAGTTTTTAGATGTCCTTTATCGAGGTTTTTGAATTGTACAATTATGGCTTTAAGTACACGTTGTATTCCATAACTTATAGGTACTTCCATGTGCCGGTTAAACAAAGCTAAGGGCTATCTAAATTAGCAATTTCCAAACAAATGAATAGTACTGATAGTTTAAATACGTAATAAAGCTCGCATTGTATTAACAAATGGAATGCGAAGGCATACACCAAGCCACTAAGGTGGTATCTACATCATGACTCAGATAGAAGGCACGCGCGCTTCGTCGCCGATTCACTAAGTAAAGCTCCACCCTTTAAATACTTCTCAATATAAATAGTTCAAAGCTGCTTCATACCTTTTACCTTAAATTATTTTGATTTACGAGTATATATAATTTCGTGAGTATTCATTCCAATAATCCGTAATAACTGGCAATTAATAGTTTAGCAATATCTACTAATATAATGTTGGTAATTTAAGTACGTTACGCTTTCTACTTGATTAGACAGTAAACACCTTCGCAAGATTAAAACAAAACCATTACTTACAGTATTACTTACTTATCATAATTATAAATATCTATATTTTATCTGAGTGATACCGGTTTATAATAAAAGTCTACAAGGAAAAGGTAGTTGGTTCTAGGGTCAAATTACAAGTCGAGCACGACCTACATAGTGGGATTATTATCTTACGCCGATGGCTATTTACGGCAACCTGTCGCATCTAAAGAAGCGTCTGTACAGTCACTTAATACCTTGCACATATCAAATAATAACAACTACAAAAATAAAACGAAACATTCGAAATTCGATCGTATGTGTACCTTAGATTTAGAGAGTTGTCAATTGGCGAAGTGATAGTAGGGCAATAGCAGTTAGCAGTCGGGTTTCGTTACAGTGCGTCAGAGAGAGTCAGAGAGGCCGGCGAGTGGTGGCGAGTGGTGGCGAATGGCGGCGAGTCGGATGTTGGCATGTCGCCGGCACACCGCCGCCCGCGCCGCACCAACCAACCGCTCTGCCACGTTATGCACTTCGTATCAATGAGGAGAAAAGTGTGACGACACAATCTCCATCGGTATTTGCGCTCCAACTAATGACCGTGACTTTACGCGCTCACTCTCGGTGAGAACGGAACCTCACGGCGCGTCGTCTCACATCGTGCGAGTATTTTTATAAGTAAATATTAGGATACGCACGCGCTTAGTATGACGCTATATCGACCACCAAGTCGCATGAGGGGTGGCCGGAGCCAGGTACGGAATTGCCCAAGCAATAGGAAACGCTTCACCTCACGCAGGCATACGATTGCAAACGGGACACGAAAATGTCCCAATTTCACTAAATTATATCATTAAGCATTGTTTCCATACAATAGAACGTATTTTTCTACAATAATTTACAGTAATTACATTAAATAAGAACCTTTTATTCACATTTGAACTAGATTCGAATACATTTATAATCTGTGAAGATGCTCGGTGATTTCAATGGCGTAATAATATCAAAGTCGAAACTGTTGGATTTGAAGATAAATCACACACACAATAGGTATCTTACGCCATTGAGGTTCAGACATACTGAAATGCCATTACAAGCCATTGTTTACAAAATCAGTTCGTGTTAGATGATGGTTAAGTGTTAAATAATGCGTAGTATATGGTTCAAGTACTTATTTCAATACAAAACTTATCCATGCTTGACGAAACATTCTCACGTGCAGTAACGCGGTATTTTGATCCGATACAGCAATTTTATTTATGCCTTTGTTATGTTACCAAACCTTTGCAATTACAAATTGTTAGAATATGCACTTGCAGTTTTGGGATTTATCCCTTTACCTAAATATAAAGTCATCGTTACTGCCGAATTAAGCTCACCTTTTACTATTAATTTATTACACATATTGATAATCAATCTTGATCACCAATAATTGTTCAAACAGGGCTCCTCAAAAATGACTACAGTCCACCACACTGGCATACTAGTAGTGGCTATGGCACATAATTTTGAAAAATTTAATAATATGTAATGTATTTAAGATTCGAACCCAAGCACCGCACCTATGCGCGAGTGACCAACGTTTAAACTATAAGCTATCACTGCTTGTTTATTGAATGCATATTCAAACAGAAATAGTCCGTAGCTCCCAGGCTATGACTTTATAAATTCCTTTTATAAACAAAAAAAAACCCGTAATAGATTGTATCTAAATTAACTATGGACGCGACTAAAAATATATTTAATTTCAATAATATCGATGACAGTCACCTAGAGAATAAGTTTCATAATGCTCGCTGGACAGTATTGGACGTAAAGCCAATCAGTTGGAATGCGGGAATCGATAACATCAACTATTAGATTAGCAGAACGTCCACTGACCGCAACATAGGGCAGCCGGACTGAACAATGTCTAGACAATATTTTACCGGCCACTGTTCCAAATATCTTAATTACAGTATGACGGTTATCTTAGGTCAAGCGATAAACCCAACTCTGGATAATTAAATTTAGTTCACAAGCTATTTAAAAAAAACTTTCAACGCCTTAGCAAAAATGTATTTTCCAAAAAAGGTGTCTTGTAGTTAATGTAATGAATATTGATTTATTCAGTAATTTTCTCTCTAACAATCTCAAAAATCAACTACCGAATCTTCAAACTGCCTGGCCGGCAACGCATTGGTAATGCCCTCTGTGTCATGGACGACGGTAACGTCTCGCCATCAGGTGTCCCTGTGGTCGTTTCTCGGCTACTGACATAAAAAAAACGTTAACTAGATTAGCTAGTTATGAGCTGTATTGGTTTATCTTTAACCTAGGTGCGTAATTTCATTTGTCGCCTTTGTTGCAAATACAGGATTAAAGTCTTGAAACCAGGACAATCGGTCATGGGTGAAGTTGCGTTACAAAGTACGTAAAAGTTCGAAATCAAGATCGCCTATGTACGTCCGTAATTCTAACGGAATCAAATACGCGTTGCAGGCCAAGAATTAAGGGCTTCAACTACCGCTCATTGTTTTTTTAAATGTAAGAACAACTTGTTTTCGTCAACAAAACTGGTACCATTGTCCTATCATTCCATTATAATAGAGTTAATAGTATTTTAACGAGTGTATGAAACAAAGCAACTAAAAGAGAAATTAAAACATATGCCTGGTAAGTGTTTTAGGTAACAAATTATATATTTTTATACAATTTTACCATTTCAAGTAAAGATTGAATAATAACAATGGCTTTCACAAATTGTGTGTTTACCATCAGGTGGTCAGTCTACTCGTTTGCCGACTTTTGCCGTAAAAAAACACCTTTTTGTCGTTCATACATACGAGTTACGTCAGTGTTTTGACAAGAAAAAAAATGGTTAACTCATACAATGATTACTTATTGGTAATCTCACAGATTCTTTCATATACACGAACTTTTAAGATTTTAATGTGTAATAAATAAGACGAATAATTTACAAAATAAACTAAAAAAACCTGCACATCGTATTGTCTTCTAATCTGGACATGTATACAAATTTTCACCTAAATCGGAGCATAGAAAGTGGGTTAAATTAATGTTGTGAAATTCCCTTGCGTACTTACAAGTGAAGCTAATAAAAGCGTGTTAAAGAGTAGTGAAGCAGAGACAAGGAAGACGCGCAGAGCGATAAATATACTCGTGTGCGGCAGACTCGTTCCACTTGCAACGGAGAGGTAATTTAATTAGAAACAATCGGGCATCGGGCGTGCTGAAGCGGACCGCGCCAATGCTTGCCGCCCCCTCGCTCGCGCCCTTTCGGTCATTGTTGCCCCCACGCATAACATCAATACGCAACTACGCAGTGACATGTACTGAGCATCTAGCTAGCTGCAGTTATTAAAACTCAGACCGCAGGCTTATATGACGATCAACAATATTAAAAATCACTAATAGCGAACCACGATTTTTGTTTTACTTAACGTCACTGATACGATCACTAATGGCGCGCCACACTAATTGATTAATTTGACATTACTGATATGAGCATATAAAATATCTTTATACGAGTATAATTGAAAAATTGCAATAAGTATTTGCGTATCACATATACATTAACATGCAATAAGTTTATTAACATTCAATTTCGCAATAACAAATCGTTTCGCCACAAAGTACTAAGGCAGTGATAACTTTATTTTCTAACCTCATAACATAACTTGCATTATAACTTCAATCTCATAACAGTCTTATCACACGGGATCAGACCTAGTTTCCGGGATATGCAAGCATCCTAGATATTTAATCACAATCGTCTATCTATTAATACATCAAGAGAACTGTGAACCCCTAAAAGATATTGGTTGTACATGTCTTTTTTTTTAATAATTCCATAGCATTTGATCCGAAGAACTTAACGAAAGCTAGGACCGCGCAAAGAACTGGTTGTAGTTAAATATTGCCAGCCGGAGTCGTGAAAGTTTTTTACTTGTCGCGAGGTATATACGAGTATACTTAGAAAACTGGCTCTATGGTATCTGTGACCGACATACGGCATTAATAACGTGGTCGGATGTCGCTTCACTGCAGATAACTTAAAACTTAATACCAAAGCTGACAACTGTAATGTAAACGTCACAAATAATCAGGACACGGCATGAAAAGGACCGAGAAGTTTCTTTAACACTGATTTCAACGTCTTCTGTACTAGCCGGGAAGCCGCGGGGAATGACGTTGATACAGCGCACAGCTTGCGGTGTGCCGAGAGGACGTAAAAGACGCAATCAAAGAGAGAAAGGAGCGGAAAAGCTGAGATACTCCCATCGTAATAACGTACTTAAAAATTCAAGACGTCGCCGCATCCGCCGGGTTTGACCCACTGCGGCTGCCGACGTCGAAATGCTCAACAATATTAAAATTACAATACAACTGGCGTATGGACGTGGTGAAGGTGATAATTACAGTGTAAATTATAAACGTTTATCCACCCACTGCATATTATCACGTAACTCTTTGGATATGTGATAATAAAAAAGTAGCAAACAACATTGCGCATGTATGTTGCCCGCAAATAGTACTTTATATGCATTTGGTTATTTGGTTGCATGTAATATGTAATTAACATAAAGTACTGTACATTTAGATATCTTACACATATCTGTTATTGATTGTTATTGTGCATTTGTATTTAGTACGACGAAGGTAAAGATATCAAATTTATAGATATAAATGTATCTCTTTCAGTTTTATCGTGATTATTTTATGCGTATAAACATACAATTACATAATACACCTAGCGTTTCTGTAGGTTTGTTTGCCGATATTTTAAAAAGCAGAGTCATCCTAATGTATAAACAATAGGTATAACTATACATCTCATAGTAATTATTAAATTAAATATGGAACTTTGGTAGAACACACCCTATTTATCCGGGGAAGTTAGTTTCTACTCAACGGTGCATGAAGTCCCATACACATGCTCGTAGATCCCACATAGGATCATAATAGATACGACGAAATTACATTTAACGGCGAAATAAACAAAACTAAATATCAATTCCTCAAATTTGTCAAATGTTGTCTACTTTAACAATAAATGGCATATATAAATGTTCGAATGTTATCTCAGGTCATACTTACGTGGGAACAGAATAACAGTTGATGTCTCTTTGACAGCAATTAGTGTAGTTGATACGTCTACGCCATGCTATCTGAAACAAATAAATTAAACGATTGAAAATTTCACATCATTTAAGAGACAAATTACCGTCACATCATTCATAAAGGGCCATCCATCAACGCAGTTGCAATGCTGGCCTTAATTGATAGCCAACGATGCCGACATACC
>DWPQ01000595.1:0-15415 GCA_018251795.1 Perichares adela | reverse complement strand
CTGTCATTACCATACATTTTTAAAATAGCGTGAGCGTGAACGGTTACCGCTAAGATTTTTGTCTAGGGGCTCTGAACCGGTACGTAAATTTCGGTTAGTCACATTCAAATACGATTGTTCTATTAATGGGTTTGACATTTAATGGCTGTCTATATCAAATCGATCTCGTCTATTTCCATTCAGTCCTTTTCAAAATTAGCTTCAAACCATTAAGGCTACCATGGCAGGGGTCTTTTCGTAACCGATAAGGTGTAGAACGTTAAATGCAATATGATTAAAGGTGTTACTGATGGTTTCACAGATTAGACTACTTGGACATAGATTTGTCATAGAAGAAAAAAATATAAATAATAATGGGATAAATTAGAAAATATGCTACGGCAGTTTCTTGCCACTTCTTCTTCCAGGGTCTACAGGATTTGCAAAGCAATGAATTGAATTTTGAAAAGTACCTATTTGTAAATACCAACTTCATGTTTCATTTGGTTTCCATCTATCGACTTCACTTCTGATCGACAGCCATCAAGCTATGAGCGGTTATTTTCTATATTAGAACGTGACTAATTGTGACTAAACGTGAATGACTAATTCGAGTTGAATTAATGAATTTCCTGTGATTTATCCAATTGCAAAATAGGTACGACTTGTAAATTGTTTGGCGCCTACATCTTCTCTCTGCGACTGTTTCGCCACTGACTGTCTGCTAATTAAATTAAAGTTTTGTTTATGTTACCTAAATATACAATTTAACTTTTCGCACTACTTCATATAAACTTTAACTAAATGTATATCAAACCTCATACTCCTGTGCGTGTGACCTACTCAAAAGCGATACAGTGTCGTTTTCATATAAAAAAATTAATTTACTGTAATATTAATTAATTAAGTAAATTTACTGTAATATTTTACACTCCATAAAGATTCAATTGACATTATCACTCGCGCACACATTTACATTTTAAGTAGGTACATAGGTGTGTAATTTTTGGTCACGCTATTGATCATCTGAAATAGTAGTAGCTAAATGAATTCATTAAACATAATATTGTGTGTGTATTACGTTCCAGCCTCGTGCCATTAAACTATTTCAACTTATCAAGAACATTACTACACAAATCGGGATATCGGCAGTACGACAAATCCTTAGTAATTATATTTATCTATCTATTGAGACTCGGTAGGCACTATTATCAGCATCATTACATCTACAGCATTATTTTAATATCAACAGTCGTATGAACTATTACAGATAAAGCTGTACTGTTTTATAATTTGTATAATGAGGTAATTCATATTTTTATAATTAAGACAAATATATTATTTATCTGTGCTAAATTACACTATGATGATTTAAATATCTATTTCAGCGTTTTAACTACTTTCCTATTTATATAACATCTATATTATTATGTACTGTTTCTATGTATTGCTTTGTTTTTCACAATAATGTACTTAATACTAGAGCAGGGACACCAGTTCCAGTGAGCCTCACCGCATATTATTACTGCACGAACTCTCCGAACTAATTTTCAATGACGTAGCTGCTTTAGTATACTCCACAGATTTTCAACATGAATAAAAAAAAGAATGAAATAAAAATCAAAATAAAATAAAAAAAACTTTAATAATAATTAACATTAATTCCATATTGAAGAGTTTCTTAAGGTTTTATTTCTAGTGCGAATTACGTGCTATTAAAAGTACCGACATTTTTTGAGCACGTGGGTATTAGAAGCCGTCCTGACAACACTGGCAGGTTACAAAGGCCGGGTTTATTAATTAATTTACCTACAATCAAAACAACATAAACAGATAAAATTATTTTAAAATCTAAAACATATTCATTGTGTCCACGTCAGTTGAAATTCATGATAATTTTTAAACGTACTAATTCAAAAACGATTCAAGGTTTATGTATTCGATGCAAAAGTAATTATTACAAAGTTCATATCATAGACATTTTAACGAGAATTAAAACAAGTGTATAATTAAATTAACAACGAAGCTACAAACCAGTTAACATTAATACATATTACAATTCATTTTGCTATAAGTTGAGTTGCCATTTGTTTCGGCATATTCAAATTAAATTAATTATCGCGTTAAAATAATTGTGATGCTTACATAAACTTGCAACTCTAAAAACATGAAAAGAATATGAAGTTGCCTGTATCTAACAAATTGGTTATTGAAGTTGACTAATTAAACGGTTGAAGTTACACTTCTTTGGCGAACTATAAAAAAAATATAGTGAACTAAGTAATTAAAAATGTTTCATGTACTACATAAATTTTCTACATTATCATGAAATACGACATCAGACTTGCAATTAATCTGAAGTTAGGAGCAGAAAGTTATGAAATAATTAAATAAAAAGAAATATAAAATTTTGTACTCATACCTATTAAGTTAATGTTTCCGATCGCATTTATGTTACTGAATGCAGTAACATAATAGCCTATGGAATTTTATAATATAAAAAAGGCTAAACTCTCCGCGCCAGCCGGCCTCTTCTGAGATACGCAAAAAATGCACAGTAAGCGCCCAGCGGCCTCATATGAGGTCCCAATGGGACCGTCCCATACTAACTCGTTAGTTTTCGCTCTTATATTCAATAGTTTAAGGATTGTATTGTATTTTGATATTGTATTGTACAGTACTGCGTGTTTGTGCCTACATACGCGCGAGTGGCCGTGGACTTCGTACCATTTAAGCAAAGTTGTTTATCATTAAAAATGAGTTTTTTTGTCGCTCATAAAATATGGTAATTTAAACTGTTGCCAAATAACTGTAACTTCTAAAACGTTAATACAAAAAAACACCACCCACTGTCATATTTGTAATGTGTTAATCTGAATCAGTCAAGCCCCCAGCAAGGTACAAAAACGCGTGGTTCAGTCATAGAGAAAATATACTAGAGTGGACAAGCCAGCTAAAATGTGTCCATCTATATTTTTAGATTAAATGACTTCTATCGTGTTACTGAGACAATTATTTCTGCCAATGAGGTGGTAGAGGCCAAAAAATTTACGTGCATAAGTGTATCAGTGTTACCAACATGATTAAATAATTTTGAATTTGAATTTAATTTCAATGTCGAGTGATTAAAGAGACACGTTATATTTTAAGAAATTTGGTCGATACTAGATCCACTTCAAGTATTTTAATTGAGTTCTTAGGCTTTTAGTATCATTTTCTATATTAGTCATCACCTAAAACACAAACATAGATAATTAGAAGACAAAAACATAGATAGATAATTAGAAAAAAAAAGACAACAAACGGAGCGTCCTGTCTGTATTAGACAATGCGCGTATGACAAGACTATAGCGTATTAGACAATGACAAGCACAGGTCTTTGATCTTGCCTCTCTTTCATTTAGACAGCCAATCGCACTCACAGGTAAGTATATGGTTCGCCTACTCTAGTATAATATCTCTATGGGTTAAGTACGCATCAAGCCTCAATAGCCAGGAGAAATCTTGAAGTGGATTGTTAATGGTTTAAAGGTTTTTTTGTTGTTGTTTAACTATAAACTATACTTTCAACTACAAGTGGCCAGTATTCCTCTACCATACCCTCTACCTCTACCTCATACTATACCTGATGACTTGCCTGATTAATGAATGCCTTGCCTCTTATGATAAGAAATATAGTAACATGTTTAGTGATAACTCGAACACTGCGCAGTGGCAATATATACAAGTCATAGATACTTATAATAAACATACAAAATTGCTCAAACGTAATAAGTTAAAAACATTTCAATATCGTCTGCTACAATGTACAATGTAATGTATTTTCAATTGTCTCACAAACATATTAAAAGTAAGGTAAGTTTTTCTCATACCATAAGAAATTTTTAGAGATTGACGGCGTAAAGGTGAATGGATTACAATACTAATATTTATTCTGCACACGAGAAATACGACATCCATATTGTGATCACATGCGTTACAGCTCATGAATTTCACGCAACGTTTTACGGTTCATTATCAAAGGGGCATGCGGGATTGTGGGGGGAAACAAGGGGGAAAAATAATTGTAAGTTAATACAGAAACCAGATAGGTGCAAATCCCTATCACCATCAAAACCTGCTAATAATTATTACAACCAAACAGCTTAACCACTGTTGATACAAGGGTGGCAGCAAGACTGGAAGGTGTATTACCCTACCAACGCATGATAGCCGGTAAAATTGGGTATTCAATGAGTTCTAATATAAGGGATCGATCGCCATGCTTCGTCTGCTGTTGTTCTGGGCAGTGGTCAGCAAAGTTTATTAGCTAAAGACCCAAATATGAACGCTACAAAATAAAAATAAAAATTCGGAGGCAAGTCTGCTTGTTTAGTAAAGTTTTATTACACTAAATAGGTAGGTACAAATCCCTACCTACCTACCTACCTACACGCCTTCCTTGGATATCTACGCCAAAGCCGCACTTAAGGAGCCAAAGAGCCACATACGGCTCTGGAGCCGCACTTTGCCGACCACCGATCAGGGGTATAAAAGCTGTTAGCTTGGACTTCAGATTGTAACCCCTTACATTTTATGTGCCAATAATCCATAACGTTTAACTGGCAAATCACACTAAATTTTTGTCCTAACATATAACATGTACAATTGGAGTTATTGAAGCTGTTACGTCATCGGTGTTTATTTGATTGAACGTTGAATAGTGAACAAGGTTCTTATGAGCAAGTGGACACAAGTGTTAGGCTGCGTTCACACATGTCGTGATGCCTTCACATCGTCGGCCGACTGTCACTCTCGTTGACTTTACTTTCGGAGCAAAAAAAGCTAATACCTAATCAGACTTGTCTAAGGTAGGATTCCGTGGTGCAAATTAATCCAGGCATATTTTTCGCATTTTCGTTTGTTATTTTCCATATTTTTGACTATACAAAAATACGGGGAATGTGCCTGAATAAATTTTATCTTTATTTAAGAACATTTTCTTAGTTGACTATATTCCGTTCCATTTTCAAAATATTAAACATACTTGCGGAGGAAACTTTAGATTTCCTATCTTCTAGCTAAGCATATGAAATAATGTAAATAAAACTATACATATTTTATATGCCTAATACTGAGCTATTCATTTTGTACATCGATAGACCTACCGCATTATTTTTTAAACTTCATAATTTACACTCAAAATTTTAAATCAGTTCATTTATAATATGATCCTATACTCTTATTACATATCTATATATCTATTACATATCATAGACGGTTAATTAAACAAATAAACATACAAGAAATCCTATAAAGACGTTTTCATCTACGGAATTATAAAAAATCGTTCAAAAGAAAAACAATGAAACTCCGGCTTATCATTTTTGAACACAAAAACCTCGAGAGTGAACCAAGAGGGTGAAAACGGGGATGTATGATGACATCACGACACACGAACTTGCCGATAGCTTACGATACTGTTTCTGCTACACTTCACCAAAGTTGGTGTGTTTGGTTTCCTTGGCGTGTTTCTGCGCTTCCACCTGCCCGGTGAACAACTTGTCGCACACCATACACTTCAGGGTGAACTTGTTCAAGTCTGTGAACTGTCTGGAGGATTTCGCCTCGTGTGCCAGCTGTTCAGCTTCTGAGTAAATTTCTGAATCTTCCGCTGGGAAAATTGTTTGGATACCACCCTGAAATAGTCGAGTACATATTGTTTAAGCTTTTTACAATTTATGTGGCTGCTGCTATTATGCTGCTATTATGCTGCTGTTCAATTTTGTATGATATCGACGAATATATTTGTACTGGCCTTTTCAATTGGTGTCTATGTGAAATGTTATAATGTAACTGTAAACTTATAACGTATTAATAATGCACAGAATGTGTGTGACTTCTTAAATAAATTAATGATGAAGATGAAGTATGCCTTTATGTTTAAATATGTTTGTATGCGTACGTCTTTCCATGCATGCCAACTAGTGACTAGGCTCTAACTGCTTTCTTATATTTATTTATTCTTTAATGTTCTCTGAGGGTTACAAAGGGCGAACTTAATGCCTATTACCTCTAGACATCTGCATTATAAATTTGTATCATTATTATAATGCAGCGAAGTGGAGTTTTTATATCTCTTTTTACGAAAATTAAGTAGACTCATGAGTTTGAAATTTGGCACATTAGAAATGCATTAGAAATTTAAAAATTAAGCAAAATAAACGTGTTGCACACTACCATACATTTGACACACCCACACGAATACACATATTACACGTATACTCTTTTGTTTTGTTGATGTGTTCGGTTGACGAATTAAAGTTTTACTATTATTATGTGATAATAGAGCTTTCAAGACTACATTAGTAACAATCTTTTTTTAGTAATGGTCGAATTAAGTCGAATTAGGTCGGTAGTAAATGAATGAACCCTTACATCAGACTGCTCCAGGTAAAGGGGGTCGTAATGCACTCCGTCGAACAGAAGAAACACTCTCTGTCCGTAGTTCTTATCTTCTCCGAACCTGTTTATAATTGCGTTCAATGTGTCCACAACTGCCATTTCTAAACCGTAAAACCTCGATAGGATTGCTACCTGGGGAAAAAACAAATGTACAATTGTGAATATAGGCGATTCTACTGCTTAGTAACAAATAATCGATTTTTATAATGATTACATCAATTGATGGGCAAGTTTAAGAGTTTGAGTTCCCGCCAAATTTATAAGTTTAAAAATCAGAGATTTTCATACATATTAGACAAAAATAAAAGTACTGGAAAACGGAAAAGAGTATTTGTAATCTATTCAGGACATTATTATGAACATTTTGTTGTATACCATCATGACATATTATTCATAAAAAATAAATTAAGTATGTATAAGCATAAAACTGATACACACAATTGTTTAACAAGAAAAAGGCACAACTTAGTTACGCCTTCGTTCCGCTTAAGTGAGGTACAGCATTCTTTCATAGGCCTTGGTATAAAGTTTTTACAATAAACTCCCAAAATTAACCCACAATTTACCTATTGAAACTTTTAAGCGACCTGTAAAGACACAGCTTCTAGGTAAAGGATATTATAGTGTATCGAGACTTTTTATTACCAACCATCTCCTGACGAAAAAAAAAAAACAGATTTATCCAATTCATTGCAGTCGTTTGGAAGTTATGAGCGTACAAAGACTTTGGTCAGTCATATTTGTTTATATGAATAAAGAAATAGCAACGGATACCTCTATAGCTCCTCCCCAAGAGCTCGGCTGCTGTATCCAGGCGCAGTACTCTGCGTTAGGTCTGCCCAGCATACCCTCATTATAAGTATCCACGTCACTAGCAACTTCCATTGCTATTATCTGACGCATCAACTGGTGCACAGATGTGTCCACTTGTCCATTTAATACAAAACCTGAAATGCCAAACATTAATTTATTATTATTATGCAAATTTAATTCATTACCTAAGGTTGACTGGTGGAGAATGCCATCAGGCATTAGGTCTGCCAATTGTAATCAATTTTTTAGGTTTTCAATAAGGATAAAATAAATAAATATTCCTTTTTAAGTCTAGTAATATGCATTTGGTCAGGTTGATCTTAGAGTGAAATCTAGACTTAGAATTATCTTAACTTGCTTTGGTTTGTAGTATGGACAACTTTGGTTTTCGTATTTGTAAACATTACTTTGACATTCAAACATATGTGCTAAGTGTATTTTATGTGTACAATTTTGGTGATTTATAAAAATCTTACCCTATTAACTGCATAAATAGTAGTCTGTACTGCAAACCATGGTACAAACATGGTTTATATATTTCAACCATAAACTCATAATATGATAGACAAAGTTATTGCGAAAGTAATGAAGGAAAGGTGAATTATTAATTTTGCATGAGGGTTAAGCTATTTATGAAAATGGTTTGCCCGCTGCCACCTATGAAGTTGCATAGATCATAGTTTGTTTTGCAACAGTTGATGGGATAATAGTAAATTATATAAAAAATGCTGTATTGAACAATAAGATTCACATACATTATAGAAATTTAACCTTCTAAGACAGATTCTTTTACTGATCTGACCTTACATAATTTTAACAAGACTAATATTTATTATTCTTATTTACATAAATGTAACTAACAAATCTATAATATATTTGAAATATTTTATGTTATACATTGTAGACTACATTCATAACAATTGTGTTAAAGAATGAAACAACTAATTGGCTAAGTAACAAAAAATGTAGGAAATAAGGTAAGTAGGTCATAATAGATTGTTAGTTCATGAATTGGCAATTTTCATATTATTTGTTACTGTGCACTAAATGGTTACTTGAGTTAAAATTATTTATTAACTGAAGAATAAGCAAGCTATTTCTATAAGTACTATGTGATTGGTTTTATTCATTTGTGCATTCATAAAATATCCTAAAGTTTCAAGAATACAGTTCCATTTTAATCAATTCATACAATCATAATATAATATTTTCTTAAAAGTATTTGGCGAAAATTTTATATATGTATGTAGCTTATTACTATTAACCTTGATGCTTAAAAAACAATAATTAAACACATATTATTCATCTGTCTGTGTCAAGCTGTAAAGGCCGCTACAGCCAACAGCAAAATGTCCATCACAAAAAAAAAACATTATAATAATAATTTTTAATTAATACATACAACAAATACACAACTATTATTGTTAAAACAATTCATGTCCATAAAAATTTTCAAATGGTTTACAAATTTAAATTAAATTATGAGACTAAAAGTTATTAATAACTTTTGTTATTAGTAATTTACTTAATATAAATAACTCATGAGTGCTGTTCTAATAATGATTTATAATTACAATTAATCATGAAACAATTTACTACAAGGACAATATAATTTGCAGTGGCCATAATCATTTAGACTTCATTAAATACAATAGTGAGCAACCTAAGTAATTCCTATAATAATCTACAGATATGCAAATATAGTTTTATGTCTCAAAATTAAATTAAGAAGTGCTTTAAAATTACATCCTCTGTTAGGAAAAAACTTTGGTTATGCATCAGTTCCTCGAAATCCATACAAAACTGATATAATCAAATGAACAAAGCTTACTCACCTATACTAGTAAAGAGGCAAGAATTGTCTGAAGGGACAACTTTTTTCATAAGAATTCCTGGCCTACAAGGTCCCACAGGGTCGTGTGACGTTACTCCGTTCTCCGTGGGCTGTGGAGGCTCGCGTTTCGGTGTACTGGTCGGCGTTGGGGTAGCTTTCTCCTCAACGATCAAAGTCTCACCAGTCTTCAAACCAATTTCACCTATTTTTTTACCATCATTACTAATATCCAACGCCTTTGGCGGATAGCCACACAACACGCAAATCCTCTCAATACTAACGTCCGTTAAACTCGAGAGAAACATTTTTAGTTCACCCACGGTACTATCAGAGGTCAAATCCTTTAAAATCTGCTGCCCGTTTTTACTTTTAACTTTAAAAGCCACCGTAGCCATTGCACTAAGATACAACAATTATATATAACAAAAATACGCGTTTATTTAAAATTTTATAGTAATAATCGTCAATAAGACGTTATTAAAAACTGCACGTAATAAATAAATAACATCACGTTACGTACATAAATGCTTTGACTTTTCAAATGACTTGACAATTGTTACTATTGACAATCATGTCATGACAACGGATCGTGACCAATGAGTTGTTTTGACACTTTAGTTTGAATTGCCAGGTGCATGATCGCGAAAATTTACTAATTAATCGATATTTAAAAATCGATTTAATTATAACTCGAACTTAAAATAATTAAGCTACTGAATGTCAGTGTCCTAATAATGTGTAAGATATCTCCATAAATAATGCATGAACATTACATATCTTTTCATAGGTCTATGGTAGATTGAGAGTTAAAGTTACAATATGTTATTAAGTAGACACATTATGCATGTATCAGAAGTGTCATCCATGATTATTCAGATAAATAACAACATATAAAGAGGTTCAAGAATAAATTCTGTCAATATGGCCGATTACCTGGAAAATTGGTACTTATACTGAGTTTCGACGTCTAAATTTATCAATCAACTATAATTCAATTATTCAGGTTCAATCTCTAATTAAAATAGCCAGAGCAGGTTCTATAAGTTTCCCTTCTTTCTGTGTCTCTATATTCTAATATCTGTCATCGTACGCGACAATGTCATGCCACCGCTCTTTTCTAAACCAACGATAAATTCGTTTGAGGGTATAAGCAATAGTTCCTACGAATCAAGGTAGCGTATAGACATGGCTCCGATAAATTTAATCAACGTGATATCTTCATTTTATTTCAGGTCATTTGTAAATCATCCAACCTGTTCCAATTTTAATACATATCAACTATAATAGCGAAAATAGCGTTAGTTAATTGATTTAATTCATTGTAAATTGTTCTAAACGTACTTGTCCCACACAATACATTATCTCTTTAATATGAAACGTAGGTACATCAAGCAAAATCAGAAAATTGCGAAAACCTGCTACTTTGAGAGTGGGATAGCCATATCGCTGATAGCAATTCAAAAGACCTATAAAGTGGAAAACAAGGAAAATTAGAGTAAAAACAGTGAAAGAAGTATACGAAAAAGATAAAATAAAAATGAATTGAAGCAGGGTTTTTAATAATGTATGTAAATAAATTGATATATTATAATTATAAATATTATATGTTAGTGCTCCTGTCCAAGCAAGCTAGTATATATTACCTAGCCCTGTTCTCCAAATTTTTATTTTTACTGGCCTGAAGCATGCTCTGATATAAGCACTGCACACAGTTGCAACAAAATGGTATAAATTAAAACAATAATGATATTTCTTTGAGTTTTAATAAAAAATAATGTAACATTCCTACGTATAAATATTTTCACGGCTAAGGTTAGAAACACTAACTAATTATATCCTAATTAATAACTAGGTAAGTATCAACTTTGGCACATTACAACTGTACTTGAGTATATTTAATAATAATTGAACAACACTATTTTAATCAATTTATTGCATGAAGTATTGCACTGGATATTATTGACGCTGCTAAATGTACTGAACACGTAGGTAAAAAAAAACTTTAGTAAATAAATACAATTATAAAGTTGTTAACAATGATATAAGTAGGGATGTATTCATTAACAAAATATATAAAAAGGAAGTATTATACCAAATCTATCAACGTTTTTAAAGACTACTTGCATAACTATATTTCGTTTTAATTCATGGAAAGTTGGATACACATAACGAACAATTAATTAAATTATTATTTGGTTTACATTAGGTCTTTGGTAACTTATTTATTGAGTAGTTAATTGTATTATTGATAATTTCATATCTTGATTCAACATCTTAAATCTAATCTACTTACATCTATTGTACAAAACATTGTAATTATTTTAGATAGTGATGATATGGACTTTAACACCTATTTTCTACTTTTAATTAATTAGTCCTTAAGCACTAGGTACATAACAAATGTATTGTCATAAGTTCCATACTAACTGACCAGAATACTTATGTACTTACACGTATTCTGTGTTCAATTGTGCTTTTAAATTATATCTCATAACTAAACACTAATATAATAATGGCAAAGTGTACGAGTATTAGACACATTAAGAAATAAAACATTATGTCTTTCTTATAATTAATTAATATTGTCTTGTCATCTAACACGAACACAATAAATTCAAGAGCGTATTGGCACGTTTTTGAACTTAGTGTACTTTTTAAACACTCTTTGGTTAAAGTGGTATGTTGTAAGTTTAAAAAAAGTATCGAAGGTGAGCTTGGTTAGCCCCTTAATTATAATCAAGTGAGTATTTTTATGGTAACCGCTATTAAGTAAGTTTTATACCTAAGTAAACTACAAATAATTTATTTACATTTGAATTCAGTCGTAAAAATAATATTGAACTCAATTGTTCAATAGCAAAATGAGATGTCGCATTTTTAATTTTATTTTAAATGCTATAACACTACAAGCAAAGAGACCAACCAACTTTCCTTAACTATTCTTCTTCATCAATAACCATAAACATCATAATATCAATGTCCTGGCCGACAGACAGCTCAAAAACTGAATAAATAAAGACACCTTACATTATGGTTATTTGACGAGATCATAATATATGTTTTAAAGTGTCATGAACGGGATTGTAAATTTTTATTTGCCACATAAGTACTTTTTTTTATACTACTTGTTTATTTATAATTTAAACATGAAGCCGTAAACATTATGATGAGGTCGCATAAATTAAAATACGACTAATAAACCATACAAAATTGGATAATCCCCAAGTGTGGCTAAACAACAGTGTTGCAATACTGATGCGATAAGTAATCGATTAATCGATGTTAGTACGCACTTTAGATATGAGTTCAAAAAAGTAATTCAGTTGAGATGTAAGCTCTGTGCGTTTGTAATTTCGTTGGTCACTTTAAGTTAAATCATAATTAGTGTTGGATGCTGAAACAAATCTGTTACAAATGGCTGTTTTCTGATATGAATCGGTGATGAGGGTTTCGATGCGGCCGTCTGTGGCGAGGGTGTCTTGGAACTGACCACTGTCACGTAGGACGGCGTACGAACCGTTGCATGGGCGCCCGGAGCCCCCTTCTCCCGACAACAAGGGGGGGCATTCGCTCATCTTCCTCTTCTTCTTCATACTCTCCTCCTTCTGAGCTGTCTTCTCCGCTCCAAACTTCCGGTTTTACCGCTTGATAGGACGCCGAAAACCCTTTGAACACTATGGAGTCATCAGTCCGGAATTTCACTAACAACGCTTCTGTTGTTGAGACTATTTCTGGCGGCATCTGTTGGAGAATATTGAATTGACAGTAAAAAAAGTTTTAGAAGATATTGTCGAACTCAAAGTCGATGACAATAAATTGAATAAACGGAAGAGTCTTTTGCGTTCCGATAATAAGTATTTATCAACTACAATATTCTTAAACAATAAGCTATGTTATTAACATCGCATTGTGTTTATTAATTTATAATATTTCACCTTAGTCCCACAAAAGCTGCCGTAATCTCCAGCGCTTCCCTCCACCCCACCAAACACTTGCACGAAATCATATCCGCAGTTTGCTTCGGGCTCCAGATCAAAAGTAAGGAAAGTGAGCCTCACAAAGTGCCCAATAGGGGCCACAATGCTCCAGTCGCAGTTAGCACGCGACTCGTAGGAGTCGTGACCGTATCGTGCGTGGGAGTACAGGTGCTTGACTGCTTCTGTAGCCGCGAGGTAGCCGCCACATGCTGGAAGGATTTTATCGAAAATTAATAATTTATTTCTTTATGGAAGTAACTCTCTCCAATATTTCAGAGATGCATGGTCTGTTCAACTCCAATCCTTAGAAAACAAAAGCTTTACGGCTTTTGCGGCAGCCAGGCAGGGAAAAACCTTGCCAATGTGAATGAATACTTTCGGGATTAAAGTGAACAGTACAGACGTCGGCAATCACAAACAGGAGGGAACTAATGTTGTAATGTAATCGGTTGTTCAACATGATGCAGCCAGGATGACTTGGACACTAGGAGTATGAGGTCCCCTACGACTAATCAATATAATATTTAAATCGATATAAGCACTGAGCACATTGAGTTGATTGGTTTCTTAGTAATCATGTTTGAATCTGCGAATATGCATGGACAGTAGCGATGACTTACCGTCGTACGGTCATAATATGTCCTACCATCATTTGCCATTATCTATTCATTTGTCAAACAAAAGTACAACTAAACACAAAACAGTCCAAAGTGCTGTGCGGCTAGATGTCAATGTACACTACATTAATATGGCTCCGTAATATGGCATCGTCGTAATCCGTAATCCGTCGTAATATGGCTCCTAAATTACAAAAACGAACTAGACGTAAGGTAGATAGACTAAAGTATTAGTGTCATCTGTTTCTCCGCGCCACTGCAGTTGAGCCGTGACCACGATTCATGTAATGGGGTCGAAATATCGGCAAACAAATATATATATCGTGAGTGCCCGTATCATACTAATAATATAACTAAATCATGTACCAGTGGAGTAAGTAGCTAGGAATCCCTTCCTCTGGACGGAGGCGTCTGACTTGAAGACGACGTACATTTGGTTCTGGGAAGCCACCACGGGGTGTGGAAGCTTGCTGCCACAGAACCGACCTAAAGTTTTCTCGTCGGCCGACGACCCGTCGTATATTGACACATGGTCGTATGTGCATTCCTGGAACATTATTATCAATTTACATTTTTATTTTTAAACTGCTGCACTCGCAAGCTTCGCTTAGCCGTAATGTTAGCTGGTAACTAAATGGTTTAATAAATATTCCTACTTTCTAGTCTGTAGGTATTACAGTGCCTGAGATGTCGTGTTGAGACTGTATATCGGTTAAATATTGAACTTTGTACCTGATGGGGTTCCAGTTCAAACACGTTGAAGATCAGCTTGATACGATGTCCTGGCGTTGTGGAGAACTGCCAAACACAGTCTTTTCTGGACGGATATGTATCGGGATAGTTGGGGCTGGAAAAATTTTTTTTAAACACTTATAATTTATACCATTAATTTGATTCGGTTATGTAAAAAATCTCGCCTAAGTAACAGCAAGGTATAAGTCGGGACTTGATAGTGAGTGATCATCGCCGCCTACGAACATCCGTAAAATTTAAGATATCACCGAGGAGGTGTCGGGTAAGAAACAGCGAACTGCTGTGAAACCATGGAGAAAATATAATAGAGTGGGCGAGGCAGCCTAAAATGTGTTTATTTAAAAAAGAGACAACAAACAGGGTACCCTATCTGTCTTAATTTTTTTCGTCTAGTTGACAAAGACAAGTACACTCTCATCTTTCCTCTCTTTCTATTCGACGGACACTCGTCCTCAGAGACCTATGGCTAGCCTATTCTAGTATAATAAGTCTATATCTGTAACACTTTAACCGAAATGCGGTAAAATGTTCCTCAGTTGATTCTAGTATAAGGGTAGTAGCTAGACAAGTAGGCTAGAAGATGTAGATATGGTTCTGGATATCATTATGTAACAGAGCCCAGCCCTATCGCCTCCATTGCTTATCAAGGTACTCCGGAAAATCGTTAGATGGATCGCAACGATTTATGTCCTTGAACTAGTCCCGTCGTGACATCAAATGATAGGCATTAGCCGGACGTAGGACAACTTCAGAGCGTACTAGTTTTTCGAGAATTTATGATTTTAAACTGGTATTAATGCGGACTGTTTACGCTACTACATCCCGCGACTAGTAGGACAGGCGATGGAAATTAAACAGCTAACAGTAATTTTAAATTAACTAATTTTAATTTTAAGATGTTGTCGGTATAGGGTGAAAATGATGGTTTCCGAAAAACAATAACGAACTAGACGTAAGATTAGTATCATCTGTTAACCTGTCAAGAGCTTCTTCGCGCC
>DWPQ01000594.1:0-15421 GCA_018251795.1 Perichares adela | reverse complement strand
GCTGACAGCCTAACATCTAAATAAGATAGTTGGTGTAATTACGGCACGGACTTCACCAGTGGTCGTATATCATCTATCACCAATCTCAAAGACTACAATCCGATTATTCTCGTCGCTATTTAAATAAGAGCATAGGATCGGAACGCAGTCCCCAGAAACAATACATTATCCGTGCCGGAATACAGGGTGGTCCATCGAAAACGTAGGATTCAAATTTAAAATGTTACATGATTCCCAATATAATTTTACGGAGAGCACTTTTGGGATAACGATACCTATTTGAATAGATCGATCAGTAAATTCAGTGTGTTCAGTGGACCACCTATACAACGACGTTTACCAGCGAGAGAGAGGAAGCGGTAGCACACGAGTAAAGAAACCGCTTCGTAGCCGAGAGGTCCGTCAGCTCGAGGTACGTGCGGTCGACATCTCTGGTTTCGTTACTCATGCGGCGGTAGGTTGGAGCAGGCGGTATTTACATGAGCTTCTGCTTGGCGCACTCCGGACAGATGATGTCCTGGCCGTCGGTGATGAAGCCCTTGCCCACCAGCGAGGTCTTGCACTGCGCGCAGATGAAGCAGTCGTTGTGCCAGTGACGGTCCTCGAACGAGATGAAACGCGTGCCGCCGATGCCTGGAAGATGAAAGGTTTCATTGAGTTATAGTTTTATCTTCTTACCGATAATTCGAGAGTTCAATAAAGTAATCAGGTTAGTTTGCTTACATATCGATTTCATGGAATTAAATGAAACGGGGGGAGAATGTATGTGCACCAAAGATTGCGCAAGGATTTTTTTTTTTTTTTTTATTATAGAGACTTTGTCGCAGAGCGACCACATCGTCTCGTAAATCAACAATATAGTACATAACAAACAAATCAATTAATTAATCACCGTCATTGACTTAGGTACTTCAGACCCAAATCTCCAAAATTGCGCAAGGATAAAGTGTTCTCTAAGATATATACCAAGATATGTTGTACTTACAAAGCGACTTGTTGTGTAGCAATGAAATTGGACATGCATTTTAAAGGACTTAATAAACAAAATAGCTACTCCAAATTAAGCACACGGGGTTCAGTGTCGCAAGAATGTTTTAGTTAACGATCATATATATTAAGTCCGTATGAAAATTACGCACCAACTTTCTTTATACATCCTGATTAATTTTTTTGTTTCTATTGGTATAATTTCTATCCTTAAACTTTAAACATAAAATTGTGAGAGAAGACTCTAGCCGAACATTAGAACAACTATGGAAGGTGGTGATGATAATGATGCTGGTGATAAAAACAATTGTTATGATGGGAATAATGTTGATGTTAATAATAATAATTATGATAATGATAATAATGACGATATAATAAAGATCAATGCAACCGTGTAAAGTGACAACACTAACCAGTGATGGGCTTGGCGCAAGAGGTGCAGCGTTTCGCAAACAGCTCGCCGAAGCACTCCGCGCAGTACGGCTTCTCGTCGCGCGACGTGAACCGCTGTCCGGCCAGCGACGTGTCGCAGTGAGTGCACGTGAAGCACTCGCGGTGCCACGGTTCGTTCTTGTAGGTCACGCCACCTTGCGTGATGATCTGGACGGGAGACGGTCATTTGAACATAGGATAACATGAGCTATATGCCGTGGACTAGTATCCAATACACGAAGTTAAGCTACCACAGGCGACATCAAACAAACCTCAAATTGGACCACAATTATCAGGGGCGCTCAAGACGTTTAGGGAAGTATAAGACTGCAATGCCTGGCCCCTAGGTGCTGCTTTATTTTAAGTTATGAGAATATTGATAACACGGTAATTCGAAAAAAATATTACTGTCTTCAGAAAGATAGCAGTAATCCGAAACCTATGAGAGTTTGTCTGTAATAATCCCAAAGGTATCTGAAGCCTGCCAATCTGGATATATCCGACGTGATGGTCTTAATCAATCAAATTATAAGACCTTTCATTGATCATTCCTAAGTAGGAATTAAAATACATTTTGCTGATATCAAGTATATCATTAGTCGTCCCATGACATGTGAATAATCTGAAATATTTAATCTAAAGATGATAAGGAGATTTAAGTTACCTTGTTGCACTTAACGCAACGGGTCGCGAACTTGTCTTCGTAGCAGCCGGCGCAGTAGATCTCCTGCTCGCGCGGAATGAAGCTCTTGGTACCGATGGGATTCTTGCATACGACGCAGCAGAAACACTTCTCGTGCCACTGCCTGGTCTTGTACTCCATCTTCTTCGTGCCTGGAGAGAATAAGAAAATAACAAGTCACAATCACGTACAGTTTATTAAGATACTAACTGACCTCGCGTGGTATTGCTGTATAAAAGATATATTATTATATCAAGTGTCTCCTTTATGTGTAGCGACGATCGGTCATTCGAACGCCTATTGTTTTCACATAGCAAATGACCTATCGTTGTATCTAATCGTTTTGCTATGTTAATTATTTGTAACCATTTTCCCGCAGGAATGAAGCATTATTACGCGGTAAAAAGTATCCTATGTTCATCAGAGATAATGTCTGTTTCCAATGTTAAAAGAATTTTCCAAATCGAATATTAGTATAGATTTCGCCTTAATAAGTAAAACTTAATAGTTGTAAACCGATTTTTTGGCTATATTTGTGCACATGAAGTTTTAGCTACACATCCCGATCTCATTTCCAATAACAAAGGAAAGTTTCACATAAAGATTAAATTACGCGAACTCCAAGTCCAAAAATAAATCTTACTTAAGAATCGTCTAAAACAATTTATCTATATAAAAGGGCTTATGTACTAAATTAAAAACCAGATTTAGTATACTGTTATTAAAAGCATCGTCATGTTGTTTCTATATCTCAATAACATCATCAAAATTAATAATAGTAGGTGGTGTTGTGGCGGTGAGTAATCTGAGGCGAACGCCGGTAAAAACTGTAATTACACGTATCCTCACCAATGGCCGTCCATAATTACTATGGTGATTTCGGAGAAAACAAGCTGAATGCGAAAAGATTGAAACGTTGACCTCGGCATGATCAAGGACTCTATTTATTACTTTTTTATTCTTTATAGTAATTGTTTGTTGTTTGTTTCTGATGGACATTTTGCTGTTTGGTCCTAGACGGCTTTACAGCTTCACGCGGACAGAGGCGAGCGTGGAATGCTCAGCCAGAGAAGAACTTAAACAAACGAGGAGGGGAAACCTCTTCGAAAATTTGGGGCTGCCAGCGTCTAAAGGGCACCCTCTTTGGGTTCTCATAGAAGTGGGAAACGCTGCATGGATTGTATGAAAACGGCTTCACGGCACCTAGCCAGCTAAAAAGAAACAAGTTCCGCTTATCTAATATTAATGTAATAAAAGATTCTCGTCACAAGTAGTTTTAGATTAGCATACCCGTACTTTCACAGTATCGTGAAAATATATTATTCCGGATACTTTTCTTTTCCAAACAGGTATTCGATTTCTTCACTTTAAATTACCTAGCTATCATAAATAAGCTAGCTATCAGCAGCAAATCCGTCCCAACCTCTAATGCGAAAACCGTTTATTTTATGAAACAGAAGCACGGATTTGAATTTGTGAGCGATAGATAGCCGCTACGTTGAAACTGGATCGTAAATTGCATTGATAGCGTGTTTATATCAGAACTGTTCTGCGTCCTTGAAACAGCACTGAAACAAGAGGATATTCGGCGGATGCACGCGAATTTGCAACGTTCAAGGTTCATCGACCCATATGAATCGAAATTCGGTAAACATTCGGTACCACCGATGTCTAGGACACGTCAGTCACAAGTTCTCCGCCCTCCGTGACACGCGTGGAAGTATCGTGGTTTAGTGGTTTCCATTTGACGCTACATGGAATGAACCTTGACATTACGATTTATAATTATTTCCGACATTGTACCTATTCGTTCTGTTGGCATTGGACTGAAACCGAATTTGGCTATAAATTTTTAAATCGATAGAATTATTAAAACAGTTTATGACGGATTTAAGTAATTAAGGTTACGGAAATAAGGTTCGGAAATAATTACGGAATTAAGGTTCATCAATGATCCTTAATTCGACAACTAATTTGTTGCTATATAATTAAAATATAGTAATATATGAAATGCCATTGAACTTTTTAAAACATGCTATAAAATAACCATAAACCATAGCCGTTCTTTGTCATACATTTTGCACGCTATCCAATAAAACTTTATTTACGTCTATAAACATTATTTTCCAATTTCTTTAATGTTCTCAAAGTTATGCAAGTGTCTAGACCGAATCTATCCAGTAAGTCTCATTATGTGGAGACCTGTTTTAAGCCACATGCCATATGATAAGTAATGGTTCGTTCTCTGAAAGTAATTAATAATCCTCAAATAAATACGAAAATCTTGGTTGTTTTTAACCCTCAAATGAATCCACAACACATTAAAGATAACGTCACAAAAGACAATCTAAGCGCGATCTATAAAATAACATGCCAAAAACTATTTCAACTAATGGTTGTAGAGTTAAATGGAAAAAGTTTGTAATGTAAGAAAATAGATAATAAAGTCGCGTGACTGAAACTAGAGCGACTGATGCCATCCGATCGTGATCCACCGGTCGGGAACATTTGTATTCAGATCTTACGTTGTGATCTTCAATGTTTCTGAATACGTAGTAAAAATGCGAGTAGCGTAGGTTATCTACGTTTTACGTTAAAGTTTGTAACAAAGAATTCTCTACCGTGTTCTAGTTGGCTATCCGTACTAATATTTAAATGCGAAAGTAACGCTGTCTGTCACGACACTCACGACCAAACTACCCAACCGATTCTGGTGAAATTTAATATAGAGATCTGACTTGAGAAGGTCTTGTGAAGAAAATAGGCTACTTTAAAAAAAATAGCTTTTCAGGAATTACGAAAAGGTCGCTTCTTAAACGCTTACATAAACGTACGCGGACTTAACCTTATGAGATACATAAAAGCAATGTTCTATAAAGAACTTGTCCGGTCGGGTTGCCTTTTTTCCGAGAAGGACAAAATTTCCGTAATTAAATAAATCTAAATAATGTTACAAAATAACCAGTAAAAAGTAATGCAGACAGGCGTCTAGGTAGGTATTCCGTAACTTACGTTTTTTCTGATCGCCAGTCTACTTTTCCAAACGAGTAAAGGGCGAAGCAATGATCGAGAACAGCTTTTTGTGAATATGTTTACAAATTTCTCCTACATCTCGTTCTGCATATCGTTTGGAAACTTGTAGCTTGTACTTGTCCGTGTTTTATTTCACATCCAGGATACCAAGTAACGTATATCTGTTTCACCATTACCAATGAACTATTTATACAAAAATGACTAGTATTGTCTGGGAATTGGAACTACAGGAAACTAATTTATACTCGAAGCATAATGTCTAATATTATTTCTAATAACATTACTAGATAAATATATTACATGAAAAAATAAAACAAAAAAAAAATTATTTTTTTTAGTTTTTCATATAATACGCCACTTGATTTTCTAAAAGTTATATGCGTATGGAAAATTATTTATCTCATGCCACCGTGTGGTTAGGAAATCAGCATTCATGATAGTTCTCCATAAGTATGAAGTCTGTCAAACCGCCTTTAATCATCGAGATATTAGTTCACATTCCTCAGATTATGATAGCAGTTCCGCAGTATGATAATTATGGTTTATGAATACGATTATTGTGATTAAAATTTCCTTCATCGTGATCTCAGGTGAACCAGAGTCCTTCGGCCGTGTGTGATACCAGAGTTTGGTAATAGTTATGATATTATTAGTATTAACTGTGTGTAAGATATTGTAGTTTCATGGAGCGGTAAAATATTTCATCGTGTGTAGTTTGCGGTGAAGCGAATGTTAGTATCGCAATAATCATAAACAGTATGCGGTTTATATCGAAAAACGATACGTGCGGTATCACCCATTTGGTTTGCAAATGTGGTGCGGGCCACTCTCTCTGTCCCTATTCCGTTATGTATCTTACAGCAAACGCGCTGATTAGATATAAAACGGACAGAAACACGACTGGACTTAAACGTTCCCTATTTTGTAATCAATGCAGTTTTAATGTTTGCGCAATAGTGGCTAATGGCTACGGCTTGTGGTGGAAATTGAACAAGGTATACCTTTGGAGTAGTTATAATGGAATAACTTTTGTTTAATTAGTCCGGATCAAACAGTCACATTGCAATTCTCCCGTAACGGTTAAGGAACGTGACGAAGGCGTCACATCAAATAATTTTGCCGTAAGATAAGTATAGCGTAGAATCTCCTGTTTGTTCATAAACTATCAAAACATCTAAGGTTGCGTCTATCAATCCTTTCACACGTACAATGACGTAAGGTTTTTGCTTCATGTGCATAAACAGAAATATACCTCTTGTTGAATTTCTACTTTATATCAGCTATTATTTTAATGGTTTTAAACTTTTGTCGTGAAATTTAAATAAATTATACGGGTACTTATATATACGCCGACTAATTCAATCGTGTTTACAGGCAACTTCATGTGTTTAACGTTAACCTCGATGTATTGGAAAATAAATAAAGCAGAGCGCGGTAAGTCGGTGCATTGCACCAACAATGGACACGCTGGTACGAACGGCTCACGGTGTTTATCTAATTTTATGATATGTTATTGAATTTGATATGTTTTCTGAACAACTTATAAATATGTTCTAAAATAAGCGTAGACTCTGATAGTATATAGAGGTATAAGCTAATAATGACAAGTCCGATCTCAGTCCCCATGACAACAATACGGTGTACAATATTATCTTTGCTACTTGTAACAAATATGTGAAATTTTGTCTATACTAATATTATAAAGCCGAATGAATACATAGTCTTTTGTTTGCTGGAACGCATTAAGCTCAGGAACTACCAATTTGAAAAAACCATGTTTGTGTTGCATAGTCCTTTTATGAGGAAGGCTATGGGGTATACAACATCACGCTACGAGTATGATAGTAATAGAGCAGTAAGGAAAAATATTACAAAAATTTGATATTTTTACCAAACAATGTTTACGAAGTATTGAATAAACAAGTAAATTAAAACTTGTTTCTTATCGGCACGTTCCCGCCAGTTTCGTTCTGGTCTCAAGAGATTTACGAGTCCTCATTAAACAAACACGATGCAATGGGAGTACTTTCAACGACCTTCTAGTGTATTAACTCGTCGACAATACGTGATATCGCATCCGGAAACAACTAGGAACTGTTTCACTTCCGTTTATTATCTTAATATGTCTAAGCAATTCTTCTGCACGTGTGTTTATCGTCTAAGTGACTGGAGTGAGGAGTAAAATTTGCGTGTATTTTCCAATTGATTGAGTTTGAAAATAATTAGACATTCGTTTCGAACGTGACTATTTCATGAAATGGTTGATTCATTTATAAAGTCAATTCTACGATAGAACCGCGACTTGCATTGTTTTATTATTTATTTATGGATCAAAAATCCAAAAAAACTGTACCTTTATCGTATGGACAGAATGGAAAAACTAAGAAACATTACCAACATGACCGCTACATTTATGAGAATGATTAAAAATCCTATTAAGATGCTTAAAGTAGCACAGAAAATTAAGTACATCTAAAGACATTAATATATTTACAAGTTTTAATGTCCTAATGCCATCTGTATAATGTCGAGAATAATGTAGTGTTCCACTTCGTACCGATGAAAAGGTAATTCTAGCCGGCTCGACGCGTTTCTGTTGTCTGTGGTCCGCTTTGACTACTTCCAATTGTTACGGTACGTAGAAGGAGAGGACGGCTACTATGTCGTAAGTGTATTGTTACCTTAGTATTACATTACCCAGTTTATTGGGACTCATTGAGAGTACTGACTCAGAGTTATTTTATGGTATTAGTTCAGCCGGCCGTGTTATGTGTGAAACTTGGTATGGTAAACATTGATATATCGTATTTATCGATTAGTATTTTTGTCAATGTGTGATTTTTATTACAATTTTATTAAGATGACTATGTAAATTACCAATAAATCTTACTGATGCTTTAATGGAAACTTTTGTACAAATTGTCTTAAGGTTTTAAGTAGTGGCTTATGAATGTTAAAGCTGTACAATTACAAAATTAAATAAACATGTGTATTTTTTTTTTACAAAAAACCAATATCCATATTATTGTAGTAATATTTTTTTTTATATTGAGAGTACTAATAACTAATGATAATATATTTAAAACCATTAAATATAAAGTAACATTATTATGGAAATTCAGTGTACCTATACTCGTAATAAAAAAACCGGTTAAATCCATGCATGGTTTTCTTAACACAACTTAATTTGAATGAGGTAACAAGTTAAGAGTCGAATGACAACAATCTGTATTTCCTTTGTATATGACGTGTAACGGGCGTGTTAAGTCTATTTACAGTTTAAATAGATTAGTGTCGGTCAATCAGTAAACACAGTTGCTTGCTCAGAGAATTACTGCCAAGAATTATAAAGGTGATGCTCGAAGGCCGGCGGCTGTGGGCCGGGTGATGTCAGAAATCCTTGCGTGGGAAGACGCGCCACAGAAAACATACAAAAAACACTGAAGGCATCCTTTATATTTAGTTAATGGTCAACATGTTGAAATTTTTCAGACGTTTTTTTTGGTATTTTAACACAGCTACTTGTCCTGCGCAATACTGAATAGGCTCGTTAGGAGAATTCAAATTCAAAATCATCTATACTAATATTATAAATAGGAAATATTTTATTGATAGTTTTTTTGTTTATTTGTATTGAATAGGCTCCGAAACTACTGGAACGACTTGAAAAATTATTTTACCATTAGAAGCACATATCCGTGATGAACATAGGCTACTTTTAACCGCGGAAATATGCTTAATTTCTACAGGAAAACGGGTAATAGTTACAAATAATTTAAATAGCAAAACAATTAGATACGACGAAAGGTGATTTGCTATGTGAGGAACAACAGGCGTTCCAATAACCGATCGTCGCTACACTAAGGGAGTCAGCTAGTTAAATCATATGGGGTATAGTATAGCATAGAGCTTCAAAAATCGCCTTACTCTTCCATCCCAAGTGGAACCTACATTTCGTTTGAAGCAGGACTATATCCTATGATGCCGTAAAGTTCTTTCAAACAATCCTATGTTTTCGTTTGAAGTGCGTTGGGCATAACACATTTCGTATCAGTTAGCAATAACTACAATAGATATACTCATATAGAATTATTATTTTTTCTAAGTACTATCTGCTACGTTTATTATTTGCTGCATTGGGATAACCTGTAAATTTAAATAAACAAAATACATAAATAAACATACAATCGAACATAAAACCTCGTCCTTTTCGCAGTCGGTTAATATAAATACAAGTAAGTATAGTAAGTATATAAAGTACAAGTAACAAGAGTATTCTTAGTAATTATTCGGTATATTACTTTGTGTGTAGACGGAAGGAGTTTCTTTGATTTCGATTTATCCATTATCCAACAGTCGACGCATGCGGTAAACACACAAACGCCGTTCTCATACCAACTTTATCATTTTATGGCAAACTTCGTGAATAAACTTTCTATCTCTTATTTACCAGAGTAATAAAAATCATATTGTCGTAAAATACTCTCACGCGACTAGGTATTCGATTCGGTACTAATTTACGAACTCGATTCGATGTTTTGTTTTTCAATATTTCATTATATTAGGACGGTGTATTCGGTGAGATTTTATCTGTATGTACATAGAGTAAGGTTTGAAGTCGTTTTGTGTCCGAAATGTGACTTAGGATAACATCTATAAACTGTTTATCTTAGAATTTGCTTTGGTTTGCAATATGGACAACTATTTTTGTGCGGTTATTAGCGTAAATTTTCTTAAGTCACCAAAATTGAGCCCCTAAGGCACTCAGCTGAAGCTTAGTGAGTCAAAGTAATGTTTATAAATATGAAAAATGTGATAGATTGAAACTTTAGTTTGAGATAAGTCAAAGTACGCTCTGTATATCTCAGCATTAGGTTTGGCGGTAAAATGTTATCACGCACGTGTCGTGGCACGTACGTTGCGGCACTTGTTAGCCACGTGCGGCATATCTTAATGTAATAGGATTTTTAAACCATTGTTCGAAACGGTCCGTGGCGAATGGCAAACGCTCATTGTGTATTTCCATCGTAAAAAATTCTAATTATAAATGTTTGGTTTAATTAAACTACATGTACTTATATCGACTAAACATAATGTAGGTAATATCGCCGTGATATAAAAAGTATGGGTAAAGTAATTACATATAATTGATTTAGTTTGCCTTGACTCGGCCCTCTAAATGTTCTCTTGGGTTATCCATTTTCGTAGCTCTTAAAGTAGAAACTAATGCGATAATTTAATTCTGTAACGAAGCTGTAAATGCCGCTTGAGCCAACAGTAAAATGTCGATGAGAAAAAAATGTTAGTACACCTAACCCTATATTTTTCTGTTCTATGAATGAACTCTTATAACTCCAGCGCACGGGTCCATGAGGAGAAATGGCCATTTACGACTAAGATCGTCTTTATCGGTGTATTATTTCCTACGACTTTGTAATTCTTATTGCTTAATATCACTAGTCCCCGGGCAACGTAACTTAACACACTGTATCAAATCGTAGTGTGTTAGTTTGCAAAAAGTCCCAAATGCAAAAACATTAATCATATTTAACATAGGTTTAAACAAAATCACAAGAGAAAAATACATAAAAACAAAGTGAAAAATTACTAGTCGACATAAATTCAGGCAGGTCCTCTGATAGTAAGCCAGCCATGAACATCCACTAAGACAAGGCATACCATTTTAAATCTATGTTAACAAATAAAGTGTGTTCATTAAAATGAAATCATAATGAATGAACAACAACATGTATCATGGACATTGGACAATTTGGCAATTGTTAAACCGGAGCTGCGGTATAGAGCGGATCAATCAATAAAGCGAATGAAATCGTCCTTAAAACAGTGAGCCGAGATGAACAGGGCCGCGTAAAGGCTAATCACGATATGGCGAGTGAGGTGAACCACCATCTGTTCATACTCAACTTAAGCACGACCAACGAACAGAACAAAATACATAGGTACTACTGCGAAGGCGGAATTGTATTTATATCTGCGATATTATAACTTTACTTAATTATAATTACTTAATACAAGCGTGAAATTGAAAAAAAAAACAAAATCATTCATTGCATATGAATTTAAAAATTATCTTATTAACGTCTAATTCTTTTTTCATAATTGAAGAAGAACCGGCAAAACAAAACTCCGCAGATCTTTTAAAGCAACATCTATGTTAATTATCTAATTATCTTTTTATTATGGTTTACACGAATGTCATTTTTAAATAACAACAAAATGTCACTTGCAGGTCATTCGTTAAACTTTTTACTGCAAGACTTAAAAAGTAGATAAACATGTCATTGTCGGATGCGGGATACTGAATTACATAGTATTCAAATAGTGTTTTTTATTTACTACAGGAAATATTTCATTTTGTGCAATTTTTCTTAATTTTTTTTTAACCCTTTGCAATTATAGTTTTTCCTTTTTGCAGTTTTTTTTTCAAATTTTTTCTCTGTTTTGAAGAATGAAATATATGGTCAACAAATTCGCGCGATTTCAGTGCGATAACTATGCGATAAACATTTCGTCATTCGGTTTTCGCGGGAGATTCTTTCCTTCAACTCTGCTATTTGCTTTGTTCTTGCGAAATGAAAGTGAACTCCGTTCTGGGCAATGGAACTCGGCCTTTATATTAAACGCACGACGTAAACTCTATATTGGGTGCAGTCGGCCCAAAACGCGACTCGGGTCAAAGTCAGTGTCGGTTGTTAAATCTCACGCATGACTCATTATTTTGTTTCTTTAACAAAAAAATCGCTGGTAAGTCTGTCCGGCCAGTATTCAATTACAACTATGCATAATGTGTTTAAATAAATAAGAGTATTGAGCGTATTCTACCTGAATTTACGGTTTTTAACTTTTCTGTTTGTCTGTTTGTTAGTCCAAGTAAATGGAATTTTTTAAACTTATCACAATTTTCGTCTATGTGTGCGTGCATGTTAAGGTGTTTCTGTGTCTATGTCTATGCGTCTATGTGTACGTACGTATGGATGTGTGTGTTTATGCGTGTAGGCGTGCCATACGGTGGATTAATAACAATAACATTTATTTTTATAGCCTATAGAGTTTGATAAAATAAATATATACTACAGACCGGATAGTATTTGACCGGATCTATCAAAAACTAATTCCAAACCTACGATCGGCATTGCCACAGTGGTGTGGGCGTGGAAATATTTGAAAGCTATAAATAGTTAAATTTGTAAATTTAAAGGCCAATCAAATCAGTCAATCAATAATAATGACGATCGGATGACATTGCCCGCGGTAAAATCATTTCAGAGAATAAAATTGACAACAGCTGCCATTTTGCCAACAATATATGATTCACTATTCAATTTTACTTCGGATAATGAAACGATACATTTAAGGCTTTGCACTCAATATAAATACAGTTACTTGCGTTGTATACGGGAAACATAATAAATATATGCATAAATAGAATATACACACGCTAAAAGGCGGCCTTATTGAAGGAGCAACCGCTAAAATAAAAGGTTGCCTAACCTTTTATTAAAGTTTGTAAGTAAACATAAAAAGAGTACATTTTTATTTCACACAGCATTAGGTATTCAATAAGTAAATATAGGCAATCAAAATTAGGTAATCAAAAAACAATATAGGTAATCAAAAAGTAAATAAAACCTAACCTAACCTAAAACGTAATTTGATCAGCTAGCTTATAAACTGTAACCTTAGTAACTCGGAGGCAAGTAAGGTACTCAGACAAATGCGCATCGGATCCAGCTTGCCTTGCTGTCTTGCCTTGCGCGGAACTGGATTAAAAGGCTGTGTTATGCCACCCATTGGTTATTTAACTTCGGCAACCATATTTGCCAATACGGATAAAACAAACAACCATTAATGTAACATGAAAATGTTCAAATAAACCGCACTTAGAGGTCATTTGATATTGAGAAAATAGATATGATGGGTACAGACACACCCTGCGTCGACGGAAGGTACAATAGTGATATTTTTCATATGACTAATCACGATCAGCATATTTTATGTAGATATATCGACCCTATTCTGGTTTACGCGATAACTTATCTCTATGAATTACCTTATGTCTGACATACTAATGTGACATTTAACAGTAATTGATAAATGACAGTTCTGACAGTCGCAACTCATTATAAATATGTATGTCGTTCGATGACTTCATATCACTAAGTGACGCTACTTATGAAGCTAAAGTTCGTATCATTTACAGATAAAATAACTCGTAATGTAGAAAGGTTTAGCAATTAACAATTCTAATTAACCTTAATTACAGCTGCATTGGCCAAAAAGTGGTTTTGTAAATGTCTGATGGGAAGGAACTACTTTTAAATAAGAGCTTTTAGGCGATACATTGCATTTTATCACTGTTAGTGATCGCCCACCGGTAAATAATCGGCGTAATTCATGAATACGATGTTAATAAAGCCTGTTTGTCAAAGAAGATATTTCAATTTAGAATATCTGAAATGAGATTAACTAAACATTTGACATGGACTCTGTTATAAACAATGATATGTTTAATTTATTTCTATTATAAACAATTATATGTTTAAGTTAGGCGAGTATGTTTCAGAATACAACTTCCACTTTAAATGTAGAATACGAAGCCACGTCATTATCTCACTCAATTCTTAATACTAGTTAGGTACTAAAACCACAACATGATTGACGTGGGCGACATAAGGTCGCAAGTGCATAAGGTCGATAAATATTACGATAAACGTTTTGACTTGTAACAGTTTTAGACATTTGTTAAAGCAAATAGAAATAATAGATACATCCCTTAATATCAGAATCGTACCGGGTTGTTTTAATTGGTTAAAATTAAAGAAAATTAAAAATATGTTTTTGTGATATTGATATTGACAGAAGGTATTTCTAACAAGTAAAGTTTTTATTAAAGTAACTATTACTTTTACTTTTACTCTACTCTACTTTTACTATTGTATTTATCATGGTCCCTACATGAAGCCGAAATTTAAGCGGGCTCAACTGTTTTGACCGGGATTGTGTACATTTAATTTATTTAAAATGTGTGTAGGAGTTAAAATAAGTATTTTGTCATCGCTATCAATGTACAATACGTGCATTTATAAAAGTAATTAATTACACAAGTGCTAATCTTCATGTAAGTACGTAATAATGTTATCGATTAATTGACGTCAACCAGATGTTATTTGATGAATATTGGAGATATCCAACTAGTGATTAACTATAGTTTAAGTACTGATAACCGGGTAAGTTTTACAACGGTGTTTTAATTTACTACATTAGAAGTTTTGACCCATAACTGGACTAGAGGTTAATAACATAGTAGTGATCAATAGAAGTAAGTTATGAAAAAAAAAGGTCTTCAAAGCAACCCGAATGTATTCGACATAATAGCAAGATGAAAAATAATAATATTGTTACGTTATTTTCATCTAAGGTGTACAATAAAAATAAAGTGTTTTAAATAAAAAAATATATTTTTTCATTGAAAAATCATAATTAATCATTATTAGTCATTATTTTTATGGTATAAGATACTTTTTCCGATGCAATCCCATTTGTGAATCTGTGCAATCAAAAATGTATTCAATACATAGTATTAGTTCATCATCATCACAACTCACGGTTGTTCTCATGTGATCAGTTCTATGATAAAGAGAGGATTATGTCCAAAGTCTACCCCTACATAAATGCGAATTTTCAGTCTCAGTTCTTGTATCATAAAGACAAGGTCTTTAAGACCAAAGTCTACCCCACTGGATAAACTCGAATTTCCAGTCTCATATGCTCATAATTTTCCTTTACAAGTGATCATTAAATTCCAAAAAGGATGCGGTATTAATTAAGGTTTAAAATGTTCCGTATTGTAGCTATTGGTCACAAGTCACGATGTCCATTTCCAAGCTGTTTAACTTAATGTCAGTTTAGTTGTCAGATGTCACGCAATAACGTTTTACGGCTTTGTTTATTTTGCTTTACGCGCCATTGCGCTCCCTTCACAGATGAGTTAACAGATTCATTTTAATACAAAGTATACGAAACATTATATCATGTTTGTTGTGCTCGTGTAAACATAGTGTAGTGGTGAACGTTAGTCATCCGCTCTTTTGATCGGGGTTCGAATCCCACCCACATTACATTTTTCGAAGCTGCACTTGATGGAAGAGCAGTGAAAGCCTAGTGGATTGAACGTTGGTCTCCCGAACGAGAGGTCGTGGGTTTGATCCCGGCGCGCACCAATAATTTTCTAAGTTATGTGCGTATTAGAAATTAATTGTCACTTGC
>DWPQ01000593.1:0-15424 GCA_018251795.1 Perichares adela | reverse complement strand
CCTTCATTTATATCAGAGGGCGGTACGAAGTTTGCCGGGTAAACTAGTATGTATATAAAATCAAATTGAAACACCTACCTCAACTTCTCTCCGACTCCAAGGGTTGACTGGCAGAGAATGTCATAAGGCATTAAGGCCGCCTATTGTAATTCCTAAATACAGATATTTAAAAAAAGTGAAAAAAAAAAAATTATAACTCCGATTCCGTCTTCGGTTCCGATACAACCACTTCCGTAACAACCCTGGTTTAAGTTCTTCTCTCTCTGCGCATTCCAATCTCGCCTCTGTCGCGTGAAGCTTTAAAGGCCACTAAGATCAACAGTAAAATTATCATCAGAAATAAACAATACACTTATGTTTTTGTAATTTTTGTACTGCATATATAATACACCATTATCTTTAGCAGATAACTAGTAACCTGTATTGTGTTGCATTATCTCTTCACGTTTTGAATTGTTGATAAGCTCATAGATAAGAAAAACCGCCAAGAATTATATTTAAAATGCTTTTGTCTTTTAGTGAATGCATATTTATCTATATCTATCTATACTAAAGAAAGAAAAGAGGAGAGATTTGATTTTTTGTTTCTTTATTTGTGTTGAATAGGCTCCGAGATTAATGGACCGATTTGAAACATTATTAACCATTAGAAGCCGACATTATCCGTGATGAACATAGGCTACCCTTTTACAAATATAGGGCAGTCAGCTAGTGTTTCATCAAAACATCTAGATATTAATGTTTTAAAAATAAATTAGATGGTACTTGATTATGTAAAACATGTAAAACCACTACTTTCTCCCATTTTCATCCCTGTGGCAATTGTATAAGAACTTTGGACTCCCTGGCTCTCTTGCACAAGCATTATGCCATTAATTCTAGAACGACAGTGATAAAGGAATAAAGAAATATAGGAAGCTAAGTAGGTAAAAATTTCAATCACTAGATTTGACCCAAATAAATAAATAAACAGGGCAATCTAAATAAAACCGTTTAAAAACACTACAAGTATGTTTTTTACATATAAAACTTGTTTAAAGACACGTCAAAGACTAAAGTTTACGTGACGATCCGACACGAACACGTGACGATCCGACACGACCACGTGACGATCCGACACGACCACGTGACGATCCGACACGACCACGTGACAGGTACGACAAACGTCATAGCGCCAAGTCAACAACAGAAATCGACTGTTACTAGACAGTAACGCAACGCTCTCCCATATAAGGGAATTATGAATAATTTAATCGTCACACCGATCACGAAACACGAGCAATGCTACAAAACTTTCCAGTAAAAAATTAGGAGAAAGTGTAGTCATGGACAAAGAATGACCTATCGCGTGATAAAATGTTCTGGTGAAGTCAATCTATCATTTCCTTTCGTGTTACAATTATTTGAAGACTAGTTAGTAGTCCGTCTTCACTTTTACGTAGCCTACGTTTTCAAATAACGTTTACCAGCAACCGAAACAATTGTTAATCATATTCATTAGGCACTATAAATTTCTTGTTTATATTTATTGTTTAGTTGCACTAACCCACACTTGGCAGTCGTCGCTATAGCCTTAAATACTCTGAATATGGGAGAAAACCCAACCCCAGCTGTAGAATAATTGTGGGTTATGTATGTATGTAATATTCATTGATAACAAAAATATAATTTAATAATCTTCTTAATCATGTGTCTATTACATAAAAAGCTCTATAATATCATCTATCTATATAATTATGACAGTTTAACTACTTAACTATACTAATACAAGGTAATCTGTGCTGAAGAGTTTTATTGTTTGTTTGTTTAAACTGAAATTACCAGTCGGATTTGAATAGTCTGTTGGAATCCTTAATCAGAAGCCTTCTGAAAACGATTTCAATTGAATTTGTTTTTATTCGAAATCGATTTGAAATTCGAATTTTAGTTACAATTTGCGCTGCACGACACGGTGACGTATGTACGTTTGAAAAAAAAATGACCATGATAGACGCATAAACAGATACGCAAGTGATTCCACAAAGGTTCCATTTTATTATACGCTTGGCTTACCACCCTCCTAGAATAAACCGTAAAATGTTTTACGTGTTTCGGTTGCAATGCAGAGAATTAGTAATACCATAGATCTCGCTTCATTTCTGGCAACACTGATACTTTTAGTATTGCGAATACTTATTGTCTATAGTAGTCCGTTTGCTCCTTTTAATTATACTAGACATCGCGTGGTGGTCTAAAGTCGACCATAAATTATTGAACAATTGTTAAAATGTAATCTTGAGACCTCTATTCTCAGATAATAATAATAAAACTTTATTTAATCCACTACACATCCAACTTCAATCTCAATCGAACTTTTATGACAACCGTCATTTGCATGATAAACGTCAAAACAGTACACGTATATCGAGTGTTCATGTGGGCGTGTCTTTGTACGAGTAATATTTTATTTATTGAATTAATGTACTTTATAAGCATTATTATTGAAAAATATTAGCGTTCTGCACTTAGTCATACTCGTCAAAACAAAATTACAAAATCAAAATTACTAAATTATCATTTGTTAATCAAGCATCCTTTGATTGATATAAAACAAAAACCCATTAAAACATCAAAATAATGACCGCCAATGCATTCACACGCGATTATAAAACGCAAGCGTATTAAATGCTGGGTCAGTCCACGTGTAATTGGTAAAACAACCCCTGACCTTTATGTGAAGAGAAATGACCATTACGTGTTGCAAGCTACTGTTGCGGAATGTAATAAATGTTGATCAGAGATAACTCTTTTGTTGCTACAATCATTTTGAACACTTTATGATCGTTGTTGATCTGATATGAGGTTGAAGTTAATATTTATTTATTGTTGACCATTACGACAAACGAGCAGATGTGCCACCTGATGGTGAACGGTCACCGTCTCAAGACCAACGTTCAACCCACTATGCTATCTCTGCTCAAGTTAGAGTCGAAGATCCCAGATTTAACTTATTTTCATTTTTTTCTATCTCAGAGACAAAATGTATACCATAACGTTGTGTTAGTTTATACTTCTATACTGCTATTATAAAGGGAAAAGATTAGTTTGTTTATTTATTTGTACCGAATAGGCTCCGAAACTACTGGACCGTGAATTAATGTTTTAATGAAAGTTGGCTTAGAAATAATATAGAGCCTAAGAATGAACAAAGGCTATTTTAAATGGCAAAAACCACGTTTGCGGGATCAGCTAATCCCTACTAATATAATAAATGCGAAAGTAACTGTCTGCTACGCTTTCACGCCTAAACCACTGAACCGATTTTAATGAATTTCGGTATTAAGATAGAATTGAACTTGGGATAGGACTTAGGCTACTTTTTATCCCGAAATTCCTTCGGGTCCCGAAGCGAAGCGAGGGCGGGTCACTAATAATCTATAATCTCTATAGACATCGATAAAACCAGTGACGCATTTTGCCAGCCAAAGAAGGCAGTGATGAACCAATTTAACGAAGTTTCCGGCAAATACAAAATTATTTTATTATTTAGGTATAATTGTCATATTCTTCACGTTAATTTTGTGTAATCAAAAACATTAATTATGATATCCCAAGCATTATAAAACATATGATAGCGTTACTTTGTCTACTACTTTGTGTCGATTCGAATGTAAATCGATATTTTCTCAAAACGATGCACCGAAGCCTTACAATAACATCATTCGCACGCGATACTAAGGCCCCTGCCAGGGAATATCTACAATATTATTAATTCAGGCATATTAATAAATGGTGTCACGTTTCGACCACACGGATGTCGCAGGAAGCATGGCCCGCTGAACCATACCAACGAAAATAATGGAATATTCGAACACCCACACATTCCGCTCATTTTTTTATGAATATTTTTTTTATGTAACTGCATTTTGCGATATCGTGAGTCGAATAAAATAAAAAGTGTCAATCGTTTCACTTTTTAATTTTATTCGATTTATTTTAACGATAACATTTACCAAAATTATTGAATTAGATACCTATTATAATTTTTGTTGTATTTAATGAGGTGGCGACTTAAAAGTAACAGCGAATATCCGCTGGATTCAGAAGCCTCAGAGCTAGTCATAGTAGCGACAGATATAGGAGGTGTACATTAAACAGTGGGCCTCTAATGACAGGTGGTTGGATGAGAAAACTAATCCAAAACATATATTTACACTAACTTCAGATAGCAAAATAAGACCTAGTGCCGTAATTGGCTATCAAATGAGCTAAGCACAAATTAGTGTTCATTTAGAACAAGACCAGTACATCATTACTAAATGTAGATGCTATCAATACCGATTGACCGTCATAAAAATATTCAAACACGTACTCTAATCTACAAGAAGTGGATTTTAAGTTTAAATTGTCCGAAATGAGCGACCGATGCCGGGGGCTGCAATATCGAGAATCAAGCATTTCACGCTCCGTAAGTTTAGCCGTATCGATACGGATATAATAACCAGTGGAATGGTAACTATAAAGAGAGATTGTATTTTTTACTAACGTCGTAAGAAGTTGGAATGTCCGACCGGCCCTTTGATCGGTTTGATAAAAGTGCTTGCGATATTCTTTTCTTTCCTTTTCATAAAAAATGCTTCTACGCCCTTTAATGTTGATTCATATTATAAAATAAATGTAATGTTACGATATACAAATAAACAGAGCTGTAATTTATTAATTAAAAATGTATAAACATGTATCTATTTGTTAACATCTAAACACGCCTACAAACTGTATTTCCTGTCAACATCTAAACACACCTACAAACTGTATTTACCTGTCAACATGTATACACACCTATGAACTGTATGTAGCTGTCAACATCTAAACACACCTAAAAACTGTATTTATGTATCAACATCTAAACATGCATATAAACTGTACCTACTCACCTGTCAAACACAGACTGTACGATGACACCTATAGATTGTATACACGTATTTTTATTTTTTGTTATTTTTAGTGCGATATATCAAAAGAATCATAAGCAGTACGTAAACGTATCGCATGTTATTGGTGAAGGTCAGCGGCGGCTCGTAACTTAAAGTCCCCACTCGTCCGACAAGAACAATAATCCACACAATTTTGAGGAAAATGTTTATCGCGGGAGCCACTCGCCTCATAAATTTTCCGAAATAAAACAGAGGAAATAGATAAAAAGCTAAACGGTTGTCAGCGGACATAGATAGGAACATGGCGTGGACAGTTTTAGTAATGTTCATATAAAATAGAGCTTTTCATGAACATATTACGTGAGAATGTTTTTGTTTATTGAAGACAATTTAAAATGAGATAATAGTTACAGATTTATTAAGCGCTCTCACTATTATTAGAACTATTTACATATTATAATTATTACCAATCTATATTCCGAGCCTAGAAGTGGGATACCAAAGATATGGGAATCTTAAGTATTTTAGGGTATGTAAATTCGATTAAATAGTTAAAAATTTTGAAAAATAACACAATGCCTGATCAGTCTTTGTTCATATACTAAGGACAACTTAATTAAGTACGCATTATAACATACCTAATTATTGAAATGTTCATAATAATAATTACTCATTAATTTGAAACGTTTAAGGCTCGCGTACTCTTACCCTTTCAACAGGATTAACTGTGTTTGTTCTACATTGATATATACCAATAAAACATGAGAAAAACTCGTGACTCAAGATCAAATATTTACTTGTCACGTACGTGTAAATGTTAGTCTATCTGCTAGTCTACCGGATATTAACATTAAAAAATATATTATTAGTACACATTTTCAGTAAAAAACATTGTAACAATATCATAATTATTATAATCTACCCCAAAATGCTATTACTTCCAATCGATAACCAACACTTGAACCGAACATACGCCACAGTGATAACTGACGCATCTTATCTGACAAACATTATTTCATACACATCTATCGGAAAGCCATTCCGACTCCGTCTGATTTTATTCTAGGCAATTTATTTTCAATAAAGAACTATAAAAAAGACTTATCTAAATAGCTTGAGCTCCAGCGAGGGGAGTGAGTGGCATAAAAGTCGGTTTGTGTTGCGCGGTGCACCACCCACAGAACTATCAATTGTGTCGTCACAAGTCATTTATACTGTATCATTTTGACAGCTGTGATTCTATACAGTAAAGCAAATTGTTTAATAATATTTAATTTGTGGTTTGAAAATGAAGTCGTGCACGGTGACCCAGGTCCGAATCATTCATGCACTACAATTTTATCAAAATTATGTGCGTTAAAAAAATAATTTATAACTCGCTTCAATGATGAAAGATATCGTAAGAAATTCTATATATACCTGTGAATTCTCCATATCTCTTGTAATATGTATTTATTAAAATCAATATGAATTTAAAATTGCTTCTGAAAAATTTCAGACGTGGTATTGTATCCAATATTATTTTATTTCACCAAAATAAAAACCAAGTACCATCATGCTTCTAACAGTAGTTATACAAACTAAAAAAGAATAAAAATGCTAAGAATTAAAATCAATTATGTCATTTTGCGGAACACAAAAGCAGGAAAATAACGTAGATGTTAGCAATTGCTAATTTACATGTTATTCGAATAAGGAACCCCAGGGGGCGATATCAGTCATTTATGAGTTAAAAGTATTACAGAAAGAGAACTGGATACACATAAAGATATAGATATAAGTAATAATAAGAAAAAGAAGCGGTGTGCAAGAAAGAAAACGGCTCGCGGCGAATAAGCCCCGCGGAAAGCAGCATTGTTCCGCGACTTTTAAAAACGGAACAAAATGAAAGAGGGGTAGGAAATCGGATGAAAATATGGAAAGAATACACGTTATATGCCCAAAAGTGAAACGAAACGTAGGAGATCGGGTCTCAGCCGTGGCGGTCCGCAAATATAATTTGCATAGTCAAGTAGCCCAACTTTTGTCTGCAGCGGATGTTCGCAACCATATTCATTCGTTGCTTTTTAACCACACTCCCATTCTGTATCGGGTTGGACTTTTTATTGCATTTTTTCCCTTTGAACGGATTCCTTCAATATTTCGGTGGTTCGTTTTTATTCATACGCTCGGTCGTCGAATTGTTTCGCTTCGCATTACACACACTTTTTCATTACATCTCCTGTTATTATTTTGCCATGATTCTATGAAAAACAATCAATATTTTATGTTTGGATTTAATTAAAAACGATTTCGTCAAGAATACTTCAGCCCCCCCAGATAAGCAATAGTGTAAAAAATATATCCGTTCGTAAAGTGAAGTGAGTTGATTCGTAACAAAATCAAAATGTAAATTACAGAAAGCGCTAAAAAATGAGGTCAAAGGAACGATATTGAACAATGAATAAGATCGTACGATCAAAGTATTTTAAAATTAGAACTATTGATGGCTGCAAAGCTGACAACAAAGGATTTAAACTTTTGTTCTATTCTCCTTTCACGAGTCAATTCAAATAATCGATTGAAGAATTATTACGATTCATCTTTGCTTTTGAACTTAAGAGTGTAGAAGCTGCAGAGCGGATTATTAAGTCACAAAGCGATGCCGACCGTCCATAGACAAATATTGACTCAAAAAAACAAAGAGTTTCGCCGTTATTGCTTCTGCTTCATTAAAATTAATATTAAATTTTACGTTTCAATTTATATATACTTTCATCAAAGTAAAAATCTGTGGCGCATTGTTCATAATGGATAGGTACTTATAGGAGTAAGGGTAGCGGTTAAAATTCATTATGGTTGTAAGCTTTGAGTAATTAGAAGTTCACGCATTGATAGATAAATAACATGGGATGAAAGGTCCAAAAATAAGCGTCAGTCGAGTGAGAAACCGTTTTTCAGAGGTGTTAAACTGAATCGATGTTCGGACTCGGCGGACCGGTGAATTTTCCACCGAGTAGACGTCTGGATGAACACCTTTATATTGGCGAGACTTGCGTCCTCGTCCTAATACACAGTTTAATATACCGAGTCATTTAATGATTTATATTTTTCAATATATTAAACAATCTTATGGGACTTAATTATCTTCCAATATGTATTATTGATTACAAATGTAATAGTGACTCGTTACCTCGACTAGTTAAAGATGTAAATAAATAGAACTCTCTACATCGATTAAATCAGCAAAGGGTCAATAAAGAACTTTGCGTTTTGGTCACACCCTACTGCATTCCGTTGTCAGCGATAACTCTTTAATTTATCTCAAATCTAAATAAATCTCTTTATAATACTTTTTACATATTTCATGTATTACCACAAATAAACATATTTCCACACTAATACGTAAGTAAAGTTAATAGAGCAACCGTTAATCGGATCTTTTATGTTCAGAAATTGATTTATCACGATCGAATAAATAATGCACACTTCATCATATTACTCAAGCAAAGGTCGATGTTTTTAACTAATGGCTAATTAAAAAGTGTTATCTTCGTAGCCTTTCGCCCGTGCAGAAATCGTTATCTTAATTAGCTAACAACTGAGCTAAGTTCTAAGCTGCATTTAGATTGGGTTAAAAATAAAGCATTTGAATGTTCGTCATTACGAGCCGAGGCGGAGGTCACTAGATGACAAATGATGCGCAGGAGTCGATCACTGGTGAACCCGACCGTTTCATTAGCACCAACATTAATTACTAGCCAATCTTTAATGAGAAAATGTTTTTTTACGTCCATTAGCTATTTCGAACTATACGAGTTACTTGGAATTTTTGTCTTTTTATTAATGGCAATGTTTATTTTTATTTCATCGCAACCCATAATTCCCACAATGGTTTAGTTTATAGTAATAATTTTTAAGAAATCATATGTTGTGACATGTATTTCATTTTGCCGGAATTTTACGGCATCTACATCAAAATTGTTTTGGTATAAAACATTCATCACATTTATCATAATCGCAGAGCGATAAAATCACCCAAACATGAACATTTTCTTTAATATCATTATGCAAATTATTTTGATACCATGATGTTTTAGTAGGAGGTCCACTGAACACGAGTTACTCATACGTCTGAGTAATAAGGACAAAAATACCCAAGCGTTACGGCCGTGAAAGAGAAAACATAACATCGAATCAAACGGTACGAGCATCGATTGGGCTTATGCCATATCGAAAGAAACTAAAGCGAATCAAAATGATTGACCTGTTTTGGCGTAACTCTCTAGAGCTCATTAACCATGTATCTGCAGCCTCGAGAGTGAAAGAGATGCATATAAAATGCAATTTTCGTGATTTTCATAACTCGAGAATCACTTATCCTTGTGCAAACGTGAAATCAAAACATGGCGATTGCAAAACCGTTTGTTTTGAAAACTTTGTTGTGCTTTGGATGTTTTATGTGTATTATTATTATTTTGTGCGGTATAATACGTTAATTGAAATAAACAGTGATGATAGCTATCAGCCAGATTTGACCAGCGGTCTTCCGCAATTGGAGGCTGAGTTTGAATGCAGGATTTAAAACACACTAACGTCTGAATTTCCGAAATGATGAGCCTGTTACAAATTAATCATCTCTTGTTTTGGTGAAAGAAAACATCATGATGAAACCTTTGTGTACAATGTAGTGACTTTAACCCTACATATTATGAGAGGGGACCCGTTCCCAGCGGTGGGATAGGACTGTGATCATGATTTCTATAATTAAATCCGAGATTACATCTTAACCTGTAAACTAATAATATTTCTATATTAATAATTTCGTCAGGGGTACGGTTGACTTGATCGCAACATTATCTGAATGATAAAACATAAAAAAAATTAAAAAATTAGTCTACAACTTAAAGCCGCGAAATTCGTTTAAATCGAAAATTTTGTTAAATTCTAATGGTGCTGACAGAAAAATCGCTGTCGCCATAATGACTAATACAGCGAAACGTCACTGACACTGGATGACATAACGAAACGTCTTGCCGTCAACATTGAGCGAATGTTATACTCTGTGCTTTGGTTTTTTGTTGCCATAGTGTTCTACTTTGTCTGGATTACACACACGATGCCGAAAATGCCACGTTTCACCCGAGCGAAGCCGGGCTTTCTTCTCGTATATTAAAAATCTTAGTACAAAACTTATTAATCCGCTGTCAGTTGCAAGTGCTAAAAAGTTTAATATTAAAGTGCAATTGATAAAAACGTCAAGTGTTTTTCTATTGCACTATCATTGTTATAACAGCGGGCAGTTTACCTTACGGCATGCAGTCACTGCCATTCAAAGCCACCACAACCCTCAGCCAATAATCCCTCACTTGCTCTATTACCCTCCAAACCGGAATATATCTAACAATGCGTGCACTTCTGGTTAACCGCAAAGATAACCAAGGGTGGTCACAGCCTAGACTATCGCGACAGGTTTACTGACGTTCTGATAATTTACAGTTTATTATTGTTGCTATTTAACTGTAGTACAAATGTGCAATTTATTTACAGAGATAGATTTCTATTATTCGTTTTTTGGTTTGATTACACATAAGTTAAAAGTACTGGACGTATTTTATATTTGGTGGTAATTTTTACGTGGCTGGCTTAGTTTTTTAACTTATCACCTTCCTAGAATCGACCGTGAAATGTGTCGAAGTATTTAAGTTTCTTTGTCAGAAAGAATGTTATACGTAATAAAATATTATAAGTACCATAAATCATAATTAATTATTATAGTTAACTTAATTATTGGTTTTCTTGAGGGCAATTGTTGTTCTTATTGTTAAAAAGGCGGTGTTATTAAAAACGTAACATTCGATTGCATTGTAAGGATATATTCTGTCACTAACTCCCAATTTTAATAAAAACAGTAAAAGTAAATTTTGGTATATGGATTTAATTTACCTTACTAAACTAAAGTTTTACTTTGCAGTTATGTATCAGAAACGACTTAAGAAGGAGCGGAAACAACGGCAACAAGTCCAAGATCAGCTGGAAATGGAGTTGAAGAGAAGGCAGAAAATAGAAGAGGCGCTGAAGCAGTCCGGAGCTCCTGCTGAAATACTCAGAATTGTTACTGGTAAGAGACTCGATCAAGGTTTCGTAAAACTTACTAAGTTAGTTCTTCTTGTTAGTTAGTCGTGTACTCTTGTCAGAGTAGTCGTGGTTGTTACTGTGAAGTGAGAGGCAGTCCCTGTTTTTCTTTATAGATGCTAAGGAGTGTACTATAGCTCTCCATTTCCTACGGTTTGTTGCGTTTCTTGCACACTGGACGACCGTAGTTCTTATAGCATCTTTAATAAGGTTAGTTACCATCCTAGAATACACCTCCAATTCTCCATGTACCACCAGGTCTATGTCTATAGGATAACTTAAGGACAACACAACTTAAATTATATTTGATAAGTGTACTGAAAAAAAGCATTGATGCGTAAACTCTCAAAGATAATTTACACAGTTGCCTAGGTAGAATTTCGAACTATTTGAAATGGAGTCCTTCCGTAAACTAGTTCTAAAAGGCTAGTTTAAAACTTCTTTTAAAGAAAATACTGCCTGTAGACTTTGTAGATCCCTCATAGTTTACTATAAGTTATTTTCTCAAAGGATCAGTAATCCAATAAATAATGAACCAATTTTCAAGGTACATGAAGCAATCGAATAGAAGACTTACATTGTATATTTGAGTATTAATCTCAAATCGTTTGTATCAAATATATCCATGCAAAATTTATAATGGTACGTTCTTGTAGTTTCGAGTTTACTGTGTTTGAATGGCAATCAGTATCAGATTATCTAACAAGTATCAACTTGAAGTGCGCTATGCCCCTGACATGTTAACTTGCCGTCTGTCAAACTATCTCTACCAAGTAAAACTTCTACCCGAACAAGTAAGCTATTGAATGCCATATATCACTTCGAGACGTACACGAAATTAAACTGTAATACATGCGCACTTGAGATATATTTTCAATTGTTAAACGAAGCGATTTGTGCTCTTACTGATTGCGAGAGTATGTGGAGTGCGTGACGTAAGAAGGGTGGTAAACGCTAGTGAAGGCTTGTACTAATCTCCGTGTCAGGAAATCGTTTCGCAGGCCATTTGAAACGAGGGTTCGGGTGCTGAACTAACACGCATTCGAGTTCAATTTCTTGCATAATCGCTGTTTGCTACTAACATTTATTAGCAGTTCATTTATTACAGCTACGTAGGTTCTGAAAAGGCTTTTACTGCCACGGGTTTATAAGAGTAGGTAATGGGCACGTATCCAATTATACTTTTTTACTTTTGCACATTGTAACGGTCGCTGTAATGACTTTCCATTACTTTATTAAAGACCTTTGGGAAAATTCAGGGGTTATTGAGTGTAAAAACATATTGATAGGTTAACAATAAATACACAATATTTAAACATAAAAAATATTCTTGTTAAACAGAGAATTTAACGCCGGCATCGCAAGAGAATCGTACGGAGCGGGAGAATGGATCGGACAGCAAGCCTCCGAGCGCGGAGCCCCCTACCACCTCGCCGCCCTTCCAGCGGGATCCGCCGCGAACACCCGACAAGCCACAGTGGAACTACCCACCACCACCAGTTGACATCATGAGCGGAGGCGCCGCCTTTTGGCAGAATTACTCAGGTGATTATCTTAAAGTGAAGAACTCAAACCCACTCAAATCTGAAGTCCTCGGTTTTAAATAAACATCTAAAATTACTTTTAAATCCTTATTGTTTAACCAATCATACGTATTTTAGAATGTCACGTGACATTCCCGGAATTACCACCAAAACCACGTCCGTCATTAGAGGAAAAGAAAGAACGAAAGAATCATTAGTAATTATAGAAAAATGTCGTAATCTGTTTTTTTACGGCAATTGTTAACTATGAAGGGATTGAATTCCATAAACGAAAATTCATTTAGGTATTATAGAATTTATATTTACAGACTTTATTATGGTACATCAGCAAATTTAATTTCTAAAATCGCAAATAAATATACTTTTAGAATGTATTATTATTACAATAAATTGTTGTACAATAAATTTTATTGACTACAATAAAATATTACGGTACCAATGGCGAGTTTAATATAAATCGCACCATGTTATTAATATTTGGTGATGCAAAGCGTAAAGAATACTTCTCTATGTACGATGTGTACACGAGGTTTAATAACAAACCGTTTCGATAGAAGAATGTAGAATATTTAAAAGCCGAAATGGAACGATACTCGCTCTATCCTTTATTTATGTTATTTTTAGGGAGGTAAATTGAAATGCCGATGCAATTTATTACTTTGCTCTCGTTGATATTCGGTTCTCAAAATATCAGTTGGTATCATATGCGTGAGGGACACACAACATAAAATTCTATTAATCTTAGAAGACACCAATGTAACAATTTGAAGAGTAAAGATTTATTTCAAGAAGGTCTATGTTTTGTATCGTTATTACAATTCATTATTAAACAATTTCTAGGCTAATGAAATGAGAGATAAAAATAACATAGTTATATGTTTTTTTTTTGCGTTCTTAAATTTCGTTACGCTGTTTATAAATAAATAAGTAATTATGTTTATTTCAGTAGTGATTTGAACGTTGAACTAATGAATTAATAAATGAATTTTATTTATAGAGAGTGAATATTAATTGATATAGAGTGAAATTATAAATTGGACAATAGATTTAATTTAATTCTAAAAGCCAGCATAGGTCCGCTTGGTTGAAGAATTTTTTTTGATTATTGACAAAAATCACATAAAATTTTATTGTAAAACAAAAACAGAGACAACAGATTAAATGCGTCTTTATTTAATATTGTCGTGAAATACTGAATTAATTTTTCATGAACTAAAAGTTTCATTCAGAAATTTAATGACATGCAATGAGAATATAAAGCAAACATGGCTACTGACTGGTGAAAGCACATTCAACCGACGGAGGGTTTCCACTCACGTGTTACAGAATAAGCCGTAGTTTTTTCATTCATACCCGCTTTGTGGAAAGCCCAGAAATTTCATTAAAAATGCACCGGCCTCGTGGAGTTCGGAATACTATTGTGTGCAGGCCTCCCTCATGGCATCGTCCACCGATATGAAATTTGCCTTTCTACTGCAATTGAAGGATTTCCCAGTATATGCAGACAAATTTTATAATTAAATATTTGAATTCGGAAATTAAACGTTAAATGTTAGTAATTAAATATTTGAATTCGGAAATAAAACGTTAATTGTTAGTAATTAAATAGTTTAATTCGGAAATTAAACGTTAATTGTTAGCAAATAAAATATTTGAATTCGGAAATTAATCGTTAATTGTTAGTAATTAAATATTTGAATTCGGAAATTAAACGTTAATTGTTAATAATTAAATATTTGAATACGGAAATTAAAAAGAGTTGAAACTATTTTTACGTATGATTTTATGAGCGATAAATTAAATGTTTTAATGCTTCTTTGTGATTTCTAGAGTTTTGTACGTTAAGTTGTAAATCATTTCCTATACGCACATACCTTTTAAAAATTAGAACTACGTGCAGATCGAACTTGGGCCCCGCGTGCGGATGAGAGACGCTCAAACTACTAGGATATCAATAACTTTTAAGGTGACAATAAAGATTTGATTAGTATAAAAATTACATGTATGAATAATTATAACAATTGTATCCATCGTAATATTCGTAACTTCAAATTAAAAACAATTGAATATTGAACAAAATCGAATAGAAAGCAATCATATAATATTGATACTTTAACCATTTCCTGTGTTCCGTTGACGAGTGGCTTTTACCGACGGGTTGCTTTTCAAGTACAAATTGCAACAATTTAAGTGTTACCCGTAAGTATCTAACGCACGCGAGCACGCGAATAGTTACCTAGAAATCGAAATGGAAAAGTCAACTGCAAAACAAAACTATTCGAACCATTTGCTATTGACAAAAACAATTTATTAAGGTAATATAACACATGTATCTTTTGTAGATATGGATAAATCTGAAGTAAAGATAACTTATTTGAATTAATTTTCTTTATTTTCACAATAAGTCATTTTTTACGAGGGTACCGCAGAAATGAATGAAGCAACTGATATTAAGTAATATAAAGTTGAAAAATTAATAAAGAAGAAACTTCTACGGCTACTCTTTAGGTACGCCTGTAAAATGAATGGAAATAAAATTGTACCGCACAGGTGTGCTCAAAACCTTTGACGATATTAACTTTTTGTTTATGAAATGTAGGTATACATACAGTTACTTTCCTGTATCTTATTCATGATCATTCAAGCCTGACGCAGGCTAAGGTTGAAATTTATAAACCACGCTTAGACTTTGCTCTAATTTGAGTAGGACAACTATTTTTGTGCGGTTATTAATGTAAGTTTTTTGTAAGTCACCGTAACTTTTCACTCAAGATACACTTAGCTTTAGCTTAGGCTGAGTTAAAACTTGCTAGTTAGACGTTGCTTTGGTTTGGAGTAGGACAACTATTTTTG
>DWPQ01000592.1:0-15426 GCA_018251795.1 Perichares adela | reverse complement strand
CACGCGGGGCCCAGAGTCATATCCTGCACGCACTTCTAATGTTTCAAATAAGATAGCGATCGGCTTAGCTGAAGAGAAATATCGTGAGGAACCTGCATACAGTTCTGTTGACAGTTGATAGTTTTCCATAATGTCTTTGAAATTGTAAACGCGTAAAGCGAAAGCTTTCGGTTAAACACTTTGATACTAGTTTTTGCCTCTTATCCCGCGGGATCAGATTGATTTTCCGGGATTAGCTGTAGTTGATAATTACCTATTGTCTGAATGTGGTCACGGGCTTTCGCATAATGTCGTAAACGCAGAATATGTTTTAACTTTTACATAGTTATCAAAATTAAACGAAATTAAAATCGTCAAAAGAAACTATTCACACTAGCCCTCGTTCGTTTTATTATTCGTTGATATCAATAATGACATGAAAAAAAATTTCGCCAGCCCTATATTAGTTCAGTCCTTGTCGCATAAGTTTGTGTTCGATCCGTTTCAATTCGACCTTGCTATCTGGATCTATCTAGCACGAATATCTTTATCAATGAATAGACTACAACACTTGTATTATTGAAGACTTTTCCCTATACATTTCTAAGTAAAGCAACGATAATGTACCTAATAGCATGTTAGTAAATTATGTTGATTATCATTTGCTTCGGTGAAAGAAAACATCGTGAGGAAGCCTGTATACCTGAGTTCTCCTAAGCGTTGCGATATTGGTTCTTGTGAGCGATAGTGATTCAGTTGTAGTTTGATTTATGCAAAAAAATAGGAAAAATTCCTTTGCGTATACACGCTTTAAAAGCATCAGTTTCTGAAACAAAGGAGCCATATACAAACTTGTGTGAAATGGTTTAAAGCATTTGTTCAACACATAAATCGTGTTAAATAAATTTATTTTGAATTGTGTCACTTTCGTTCTCGTAGTGGGTTGTCAAATTAGTAATGTCCATATGCGCGTGACGTCATCGCGCCAAATGATCCACAAACCTGCGCGTTGCTTATATAATAATATTATTATTAGTGTCGACCTCGCTTCGGCAATACCCCAGATCAATCATAAACAGGAAACTAATGTTTCTCACTGTTCAGCTATTTAATTCTATTATAAATATTTACTATGCAGTTATAGCCAATAGGTTAGTTCTATGCAGTTAAGAGTCTGTATTCAAATACTGCGCCCATGAGCATTTTTCAAAAGTGCGATATGAACATGTATCCTCCACTTGCTTCGCTGAAGAAAAATGTCGTGTCACATAGTACTGTCTGTTGTGTGGATTTCCTAACTCTATATTCTTGAAGGTGTGTAATACTCACTTGGCCTCCGTAGCGTACTATGCTAGCGTGGCTGTAAACCTTATTGTAAGAAGACCCGAGCCCAGCAGTGACAGAATTATGACTTGCGATAATTTTGTTAATATTTACTCAGTTTGATCCTTTTTGGATTTCTTTAGGTATAGTGTAAAGTTGGCTACAATAGAGAAAGAATATGCAGTGATCGTGTGATGGTGTTTCCAGGCTCAGGTTGCGCAGGCGCAGGCGGCCGCGCGGTACAGCAACGCGGCGATCGCCGCAGCCGCCGCCACCATGCCCCAGCACAGGTCGCAGCATCAACGTAACGTCCAGGTATGTGTCTGCTAATCCTCAACTAACAGCACATCCAAGTTATTAATGTCTCTCGGCAATATTTGTGTTCGTGAACAGTCTAGTCAAAATAAAGAGTTGTAGCAACGATATGTACATAATATCTATCTGTAAAATTCTATCGCCGATTCTTCTCCATTATAACTTTGAATTGTTAGTAGGAGGAAATATGACGTCAGTAACTTGAATTTTTTAAACTTATATGTTTGGCGTGCGTTACACCAACACGACGATAGCCGATACACGAAGATTGCCGATCGACATTTGGACATAGATGTACTGTAGCTGTACCAACATTCCCACACGAACACTTCCATCGTATATATGCACTGCTTGCAGCATAATCATAAAATGCGGAATTTCTAACTAAGCAAGTCAATGGAATAGTTTAGTCCTTATGCTATTGACGAATCGCCTATTGGTATATGGTTATCGACATCTGTAACGTCAGAGGCAATACCGATGCGATGACTGTCAATAGCAAACTGGAAGCTCTTGAAACGTTAAAATATTCAATGGTTGACGTTAGAAGAGGTTTTGTAACAAGCAAAGGGAAGTAACAGTTTGGGCAGTACATGTTTTGTGGTATCAGACGTGCCATTTGCAAAATATGTATTAGAGAATTCTAATAGGTTTTGTTTGTAGTAACTAATTCTTTCGGAGTTATAGTGCTAGCATTATGGGTAGTTCTATGCTAATTTTCGTTTTCCGGTAAAGGTTCTCAAATGACTATCATGCTTTGGGGAAAGTAGTATATTATATAAAGTCCTACCAAGAAAACACACACATAGTTAAGTTGTATATTTGTATCAAATCGGCAAATGAAATCCATTTTACAGCTACCCTCTATAAACCAACGGAAGATGAGTGATGACACAAATAAGATTACAACGGACATACAGTTTCGTAATTAAAATAGATTACGATACCATCTCAGGACCTTATAAAACTGATATTGGTTTAGGTTTGATGTTTAAGTGAAGCAGACGATAATCTTAAGATTTCGGCAGTGGACTTTGAAGGGTCAGCGCAGATGGCAGCATTAGAACCGTAGCAGGATTTTTGGACACCAGGCCATAGTTGGAAGCTCGACGGCGCTTTATAGGTTGTCATATAAAGAGCGTACTTCGACTTACCTCAATCTAAAGTTTCAAGTTGACAATTTTCATATTTATTATAAACGGTACTCTGATTCAGCCTAAGCTTAAGCTGAGTGTATCTTGAGTGCACAATTTTGCTGACTTTCTTAACAATACTACTATATTCCATCAACACAATCTATATTCCTGTTATAAAAAAAAATAGTATTTTTAAAAACTGTGGAAAGTGCCGGTAGCAGACATATATGGTTTTATGAATTTATATTTTTTGGTAAAAACGTTATTTGTTGCTTAAATTAAATCAAATAATTAAAGCAAAAATACTTTCAAATAAAGTGATATAAATAATTGTATATGATGAATGCACGTGATTAAAGGATTTAAGCTCGCTCATACAGTTATCTGTAGCTGTTGGGGATTAGTAGATATAATTATCAGAGATTTGTGTAAATCTCTGTCGTGATATATTTTTATGATCAGTGTTGGTGTTGTATGCCTTCTATGTATGAACATAAATGTGACGTGATTGAATGAGTATGGAATTGAAATGTTTGTTTAAATACCCATTTTTTTAATATATCGAATAATATGTTTTGGAAAAACTTTGTCAGGGTCAAGGGTAAAACTTTATGATTACATTGAAAGTAATATTTCCTTGTATTCGAGACTCGACCAACCTCGCCTCCCATATCAAGTACCACATCCACCGTGCTTACTAACCATGCACCAACGATAGGTTTTTTTTATTTTGTTTTATATAATTTGGTGTTATTTTTGTGTGCGTGCGTTGTGAAATATTTTTGTTTTTGTGATTGGTTGCAGTTTCCGAACAGTGCAATAACAATGGCGATGGGCCAGCAACCACCGCCCCCTCTAGTGAGGAGCTCCACCAACACCACCACTATGAAGTGAGCATACTTGACATTATTGTACTAAACGTAGTAGGTACCTACAGGTGATCGTTTGGTCCTACCTGTCTTACATCTTGTGAAGTTGCCAATAAACACTAACAGTATGTCCCATATGGAAACGTATATCACATATCATTAAAACAACTGTTGAACTCTTTTGAGACTGATATTAGTAGATTTTTTATTTAAACTTGGGATTTGGAGACTCGATTTGATTGGCAACTTAAAATATGAATAAAAAAGATTTTTTCGAATAAACTTTACCAGTGCTGACTGTACACACTGAACTAATTTAGGTAATTTCGTAGTGAAATAAATAAAATTAAATAGATATCGGTGATAAAAGCTTAGTGTTTGGTACTAATTAGAATTATATACTGTTACAATATGTATATACAAGTTGTCGGTCAATTATCAAAATATACTGGCGAAATCATGTCAAAATTTCTTTATAGGATTGTGAATAATTTTTCAGTCATATTGACCAACAAATATAAGTTTTTAAGTGTTGACAATTTACGACTATGCCTCGTAAACCAACGTTTTGACGTTTCTAGCTTGACCCTCGAGTGTTACACGCGAGGTTACTGCAATTTTCCTAAATCTAGTTGTTCAGTATTGTGCAAAGCAGACATTTCCTTAAGAGTACCTTTTACAACACACCTGTTTCCAAATGTCAATTATCGGACCATATTATTGCATTTCTCGAACTAACGTTGAAAAAAACTTTTTGTTTCTAATTCGGTCTTTCTTGCAGTATAGGTACGGTTAGTACTTACTCCCATTCGCCATTGTTTTGTCACTGGTATGGGCTGTGTGGGAAAAATTATTGCCATTTAAAAAAACATTTTTAAGCGCGTTTTGGGTGAAAAAAGATCTTGGAACTCTCGTCATAGTCACCGAACACTTTCCATGTATGTGTACTGTGTATATTAAACAAAGCACGTTATACACGGCGCGCTCTGTATGTGGACGTTTGGCTGAGGCGCGTGTGCCTGCGAGGCAGTGTATGTGATTTGGGACGTTACGGTCTCTGAGGAATCAAAAGCTTTCTAGTAGGTGAGGTAGCTATTGTTGCGCATTCTTGATGCGAAAATAATATCTATTTTATGTAAATATGCTCTGGAAAGGGACTATTTTTCAATCGAATTCAAAAAAGGAGGATATTTCATTTCTTTTCTGTTTTTTTGGAGTGAAAACTAGGCGCGTTGGGCACTTTTTCGGTGAAAACTTTGTATATAAACTGCTCAACACGGTCTAAGGATATTTACATAGCATTATGATACTAGCGTGTGGAAGCCGGACTAAAATGTGTTTATCGAAGAAAAAGAGGAAGCAAGTGATACTACCTGTCTATCTCTCTTTTTTCGCCAGTATTAGATAAAGACAAATGCGGGTCTCTGATCAGCCCTCTCTTTTTATTTGTTGGGCACTCGCACTCACAGGCCGGCCTATGGCTTCTCCACTCAATGTATAATAAAATCTATGGATATTTCCCACAAGTCGCATCCGAAAAAGAAAGCTGTGATATCAAAATACGTTTAATTGTTCCGAAACAACTTCGAATTTGAAAAAAAAATACATGTGTAGGTGTATAGGAGACAAATATGTTTTTTTCAGTAGAAAGTTATTTTAAAGACACAGATATTGTTAAAAATTGTATACCTCTTAACTCAGCATTCTTAAGAGCTCCTTAAGCAGCTTTCTGATAATGCATCGTCGTTATTTAACTCTGGAAGAGATGCCTTCATAATCAAGGTTACGGTAACGCTATCCTGAGATGGGCGATATAGTGAAACGGCAACCCAAGCCACACCACAACTCATAAGGCAGATTTTTTTTTTGCCTCACTGACAGAAGTGAGCCACAGCAGGACAATTAGTTAAGACTACACGCTGAACACTTATTTCATGTGAGTGACCAAACTGTCAGGAGAAGACTGCACGAGACCAACCTTCACGATCGGAGGGGTACGTGTTCCACCTTTGTGAAGGGTTGGTTGGTTTGGGTTACTGGCGAGTAGAGGTATTGGATTTCATCCTGATTCGCGGAGAGTACGTGTTTGGTGAATCCTTTCCTAGACGTATCATCCGGCTAAACCACCCTCATCAAGTGCATCCTTCCCAAGGAATTATAATAATTTTTGGGGATAACCGGCTCGCTGGAAGAGTCGACCACGTTTTGATACAGGGCACTATAACGGCTGAAAATATTGAAATCGGGTTGCCACACCGAGTTCTGATGATCCAAGATTATCGGCGTGTTCAAGTCAATCATCGCCCAATACAGCAAGAGTAGCTTTTGTTGCAGTAGAACGATGTGACCGCCCTAGAGTTACCAGCATAATCACCAGATTTAAATTTAATTGATCCGGCCTAGGATATGCTGCAAAGAAGAGCTCCGATATTTATGCCCGAATATTTGAATACAGAAGATTTTTGGATCCGCATAGAACGTTGAACAATGTTCCTCAACATATTGATAACCTGATAAGATCATGTAAAACCGTTGCAGTTGTGTTATAAATGCCATGGGTTCTCCCATTGATTAGTAATTTTTAATTTACTTAGTTTTCTTTTGTATGTTACTGTTATTTTTTGTTGTTAGTTTTTTTTATATAACATTTATTAGTTTCTAAATAATTCTTATTTTTTTCTTTTTTTATCTTAAGCAAGCTTATTAAATTACGATTTCTCAGATATATAAGTATCTTGCAAACACAAACAAGAAAATATTTTATCAGCCTATACATAGTAATATCCCTAGACTGTGTTGAGCCTTGTATATACAAAGAGTATATATACCTCTCCACATATGTTGTAGATACATATATGCAGCGGACGGCGCGGCATGCCTCAATTATATACAGGGTGTAACACGACTGATGGATCAAACGTGACCCAAAGACCTCAATATCTATGCATTTCACCCACATGTATTTTCAATAATTTTCAATGGTTCGGCTGATATTTGAGAATTTGTGAGAAACATTCGGTTCCTTCAGAGAACCTAATGATACAATGTAAACTGTAAGGCCATAACCAGTATTTATAGGTATATGTATAGATTTTAAATGATAAATACTCTCAATTTTAGATTTTTCTCAATTATGGAAAAAAATACGGACGATTGTCAGGATGAACGAATCAGAAAGAGAAAGATTAATCACACGACTGATGATGAAAACAAAAAAAGGCAAGAAAGAAACAGAAAGGGAAAGATTGATGACACGGTTGACGATGAAAACAAAAGAAGGGAAAGAAAAATACGAAATGGCAGAGAAAGGGCTAGACGACACCGAGAAAAGAAAAAGGTAGAGGACGCTGCTCTGGCTATCCGTGGACTTACTGATGAAGATATAGAAAAACGAGAAGAAAAGTTACGTTATGATAGAGAAAAGTCTAAACGATACAGAAACAGGAAAAAGAAAGAGGTGGATGCTCTGTCTAAGGGCGCTGCTCATTCTTCTGGTTCTTAAGCATTATTGGAAGATTGATGAACCTAGGAAAATATCCTGTATACAAAGATTCCAAGATATGGGAATTGGAAGTAAGTATACCAATATGGACAGTGATGAATTATCTCAATTCTTTCATTTTGTGGTTTTTCAAATCTAGTTGGGGGTCGACTTTCAGTATCAACAGGTGTACCATTAGTATGTTACATGGAACGACTGCCATGTTATTTTCACAATTCGGCAATGGATAACTGTTACTCGAAGACTAGACCATTTGTCAGCTTTGGTCGGAGTTTTGGCTATAATATAATACTCAAAATACAAGTTTTAAGTTTTTACTGCTGTCAAAAGTCCTCTTGACTGCTTCCGCTTTTTGGAAACCAACGCCCGCCATTTTGTTTTGCTTGTTTTTTTGTAGCCTCAAGCACTAGCAAAAGGCTGACTAACCATCCACCTGATGGTAAGTGGTCACCGTTGCCTATGGATATGGCAAACACCAGAGGAGGCACCAACGCAACGCCCTGAGTGAGGATTCGTAACATCTTTTTTTGAAAAACTCCACTTCATTGCGCTCTGGGAATACCTCAGAAGGAAGGATATTCCATGCCTTGCAAGTACGCGGCAAAAAGGCCGAGAAAATTGGAATGTGGATGTCCATGTGTACAACATGTGAATGGAACTGTATTGTTCAGTGTGTGATGCGATTGTGGAAGGGTGTTGTTGGCACCAAGTCGAACAGTTCTTCAGAGCGCTCGCCGTTATGAAGCTGGTAGAACAAACAAATCGAATTTATATCCCTCCTAAGACCTAGGTGTTCTAGCCTGTTGGCGATTCGTGGATCGTTGAATATTCGTGAGGTCCGTTTTTAGTAGGAGTAACTGTGGTGTCCCTGCCCAGAAGTTTGTACAGTACTCCATTGGAGTTCTGAGCCCCTAGACAAAATGAATGAGCGAAGGCCACAGATGAAAAGTTTAGCAGTTAGCGTACACGCTATAGGTACGTCATCTTAAAAATGTTTAGTAATGACATTCGGTGTGGAAAGGTGTTGTGTTGTCATTACCATTCATTTTTAAGATGTCGTATATCGTGAACGCTAACTGCTAAGACTTTTGTCTAGGGGCTCTGCTCATTCATTTTATTCTTGTACGTATGCGTCACCTCGCTTAATGGATTCTTTTTATTATTTTTTCGGCGTTCTATTTTGGGTGCACTCGTTCGCGTTGAATGTGCTTGTGATGTAAAAGATAGAAACATTTTTATATGTAGACAGTAGAGAACTGAGCGTCCAGCACACACACGATAGTACAATTTTGAATTCAAATTCAAAATTATTTATTCATATAAATACTAATACAGTTGTATGTCATTTTAAGCTCCTACTATAGTTTCGGAAAGGTGCATTGTCATTGAGAAGAAACTAGGAAATAGGAACTAGGGCAATTAAACAAAGAGAGGGTCTAACCTGACTGGAAGTGACCGTCAGAATGGCCGGTCATTAGCCATATTTTACATCGAAATATATAACTAAAACTTGCTACCTAGTTGCTACTAATCTTTAGATAATTGCTACCTTTGTTTTATAAAGTATAAACTACTTTTAAGGCGACGGGCCGTTCTGTCTGGTCTGTCACTAACCAAGTTAGAACAATCTTCGCAAATGAATAGAGTCGAGTGTTTTTTAAACCAACAGTTCCTCAAAACCAATATGACCTCAGTCGTTGATGTCATTCAGAAACTTCACAATCTGTAGGAGGCGTTCGTTACGTATATTAAACCTTTAGTTGTCGCATTTATCGTATATTGTTATTGTAAAATTAAACCGACTCGTAGAACAAAGTAACGTCTGTGAAATTTACATTTTTCAATAGTTACCCGAACACTTTAATTATTTTTATTACTTATTCTATATACATATTTTTTGATTATGATCATGCAAGCAATAATAACAAGTATCAAAATTTAAGGAGTTTCTAGTATGCACTCATGTTATGCATAATTAATTATAAGAACTTAATATGTCACAGTCCTAAATTATAGCGAAAAACAAGAGTTTATCTCATAAAAGTGATATATTAATTATTTTTTATGTATGCATATATGTATATTTATTTTGATATATGTATGATTATATGACCCAAGTGCATAGGCTCCTTTGATGATATATGTTATTTTGATTTTTTGTAATGACTAATTAGATATTCGACTACAATTTATTAACACTTATTTAAATTTTAATTTCACTACGAATAGGGAATCAGGGGTGTCTGTCTAGCTAGACTCTAGAATCTGAGTAGATTTTTACTGATGTAAATCTCTGTACTGATGTATGTCTCGATTCTAAACTACATAATTGATCAAATTAAATGAAATTACATTATCAGATATGCCTTTGTTCTCTATGTATAGATCAAAATATGTATGTACTAGTGAACCGCCCTCGCTTCGCTTCGGAACCCGTAGGTCCCGCTCCTGTAGTAATCTCGGGATAAAAAGTAGCCTATATGTTATTGTGGGACTCAAGCTATAATAACTACCAAGTTTCATTAAAATCCATCAACTCGTTTTTTCGTGTAAGTGTAACAAACATACATACATCCTCCCAAACTTTCACATTTATAATATTAATAGGATATTTAAATATAAAATAGTATATTAATATAAAGTATATATGAACGTGTTGATAATGGAGTGGTTTTTGTTCGCAGTGTGCCGTCACAAGTGACCGCGACCATGAATGGCCACTCAACTACTCACTCCGTGGACAGTCGCAAAAGGCTCACTCCTATCCCAGACATCAGTATAACTGGCAACCATACGCCGTATAAGGTAAACATTACATACATAACAACTCATTATTGTCTGCCTACTGAGCTCGAAATCGCTCATGAGATTAAAAGTGAAAAGTAAAGAGGTTTTTTTTTAAGTTTATTTAAACATAGGATTTTTCATATAGTGATTGTATCTATAATGTTTGTATATGACATGGGGTTTGTGTGTGTGCAGGTCCAGAAGGCGCTGGTGGACAACACGATGGTGCCGTGCATCAACGCGAAGCCGTACCAGTACACGGAGCTGCTGATGACGCTGCCGGACCTCGCCAGTCACTTCTTCCCGCGCGTGTCGCTCACCACGTGCCGCGCCATGCTCGACGCGCTCAACCTCACGCTCTACAAGCCCAACTCGTTAGTACATCACCACACTTACGTTTACCTCTCATTTAGTCTGGGTGTTAGGTTGGAAACCTGTAAAGGGTACCCGGTGCCGTTGAAGTGTCATGGGTCGTGGAAGGGGTATGTGGGATTTGACAGCACATAAGCCTGTCGGTGGCCTTCCTCGGTGCTATATTATAACTTACTTCGGTGATGGAAAACATCGTCAGGAACTCTAGGAGTTTGCCCAAATGTCCCCCAAAGTGTGTGATATCTGTCAATCTAATCCATAGTTGGAATAGTGGATTACGCAGTTTACACTTCATTGGGTAGAAGCTCAATGTTATTTATCAATGATCTGTGATTTAAGCATAAACTTCAAAAACAACACTACTTTGGTTTACATACATACATGACAACCCATAATTATTCCGCTGCTGGGCTCGGATCTCCCCTGGCACTCGGAGGGTTCAAGGCCATGGTCCATAGTTTAGTTTGATGACTAATAAGTGTCGTGTCGTCCAGGACCCAGCTACAAGTGCTTCGGAACTCTGGCAAGTGCAAGTCTGCGGCGGCCGGTGAGAACGGGCACGCTCTCGTGCAGATCCGCGACGTGATGCAGCACATGCCGCAGATCAAGTACATGCTGCGGTCGGGGCTGGCGGCCGAGGAGCACGCGCACGGCCACGGGCATGCGCACGGGCACGGGCACGCGCTGCAGCCGCGCCCGGCGCACTCGCAGCCCTCGCACGCCAAACGCGCGCGCGCCAACTGAGAGTTGCTTGAGGCTGCGCGCGCGGTGCAGTGGAGCGACGGCTGGCTCCACCCCGACCAGTACTCGCTCGACCAGTACGAGGAGCTCCAGTGAGCTCCGGTGGGCGGCGTGCAGTTGACGACCACGAGTGTACCGTACTTCGTGAACCATTAACTCATTGTGTGCACCTAGCGCATGGGCCAACTTATGTGATATAAATACTTCGAGTGGACTTACAGACACTTTAAATATAGAAGCTGTGCATAAATCTACTTAATGTTATTAGGATTTACGACTGTTACATTTTTAAGTGTTGAAGGACTATTCGTGAAGTGACATTTGAAGTGTAGCGCATATGTGTATAGTATATTTACGCACACATGTAATGTTCATGTTAGGCAATGGATGTTATGAAGAACCGTCAAAGAGCTGCCAGTCAGTGTGAACTCAATTTGGGTTGTGATCCTTTGAATTACTCCTGTGAAGTGGAACACTGTGACTTGTAATGTAAAATGAGGACAGTGCGATGTTGCCATGGAGATTCCAATGTAAGTGCTAAATGACGTTATACGCGGACAGACGAGTCGCTCGCCATTTTAGTTTAAACAGTAACAAATGGACGTTTTAAAATGAAATATGTCAATTTTCCATAGCTGTACAAATTGTATAGAAGATAATAAATATTATTGCAAGATGTTAACCTTTAATGATCTTATATCAACTATTTAATAGAAGACTGAAAATTTTATTTTTTAATTATTTCCTAGATCGAAAGCTATTGAATGTTGTGGAAAGTAATTTAGTTGAGTTTTCTATCGGTGTCTTTTTAAATATGATTTGTGTACAAGTCGTATATATGTAAATATTATTTGTGCTCTGCATTTACACGAGCGATTTTTAGCAATACATTTAATAGACAAAACGGTAAGTTATATTAAAAGTAAGTCTCGAAAAATTCTCTTGTTATGTGAATAATAACATTTTTATAAATGTATGTATCTATGGAAGGTATTGCTTTAAATTAAAATACGCTTAACGATATCATCACAATGCTGAAAATATTTTTCACAAACAGTGTCACATTGGGATCTAAATTTTGTAACTCGTTGATAGATGTGAACCCCTGGTAACGGGACGTGAGTATGCTATTTCATAATGAAAAGTTAAAAGTAATTAAGATAACTATATTAATTAGTGTGTAATTCATACTGTATGACTATGAAGGCATTGTCTGGGGTGATTTAAGTTTTTTAAGATGTGCTCTATGAAATACATTCTTACTTCATGTGTAATAAATGTTATGGGTCAGGAAAAAAATTTTGTGAATGATCAAATGTATGATGACAAAAAAAAAACTTCTTATCTTTCAACTTAATTCCATGATGTAGGTTTTATACCTATTTTGTACCTTGTCTGATGTACTTTGCAAGTTAATTACATGACAAGTAATCTGCCTCTACTTTGCTTCGAAAAATAAAATATGTAATTTTGTTTATAAATCATACATTTATCCACTTACAGTGTTAGCTTTTGGTTTGCAGATTAAAAAAAAAATAGTAACACTTATTTATTATTATTTAATTATAGGTCTTTTCAAGACTTGTTTATCACTGTTTTCACTATACGAAAAGGGAATGCAACTTTATAAAAAATAATATTGTATGTCAAGCTAAGCATTAGCAGTGATAGCCTAGTGGTTTGAACATTGGTCTCTGAACACAGGGGCCCCAAGTTCAAACCCTTCACGCATCTGTAAGTTATGTTATGTGACATATAAGAAATTAATTATCCTTTAGTGAATGAAAACATTGAGATGCAACCTGAGTATGTGGGAGTTCAGTATAATGTTCTCAAAGGTATGTGAAGTCCAATCCACGCTTTTCCAAGGTGATGGACTATGGCCTTAACCCTTCTTATTGTAAGAGACAACCCAAGCCTTACAATGGGACAATTATGGGTTGTGATGATGTCTAAAGACAATCAAATCCAAATTAATTGGGCTACAAACCAGCATGTCCATGTATGAAGCATCACTTAGCTTATTGACTCGTATATATACACAAATTTTATGGCAGTCGAGGGTATTTGCAAGTATGTAATTGATTATATATATATATGTTGTGATTTACATTTGCTTAAAGTGACACTATTCCTGGCCTTCCAGTGAGAATATTGGCGAAATTGAATTGTAACAAGCAAGTTATCCAATAATAGGAAAAATTTGATCTTTGTGTTCCTATAGGTAATGTTAGATATAACAAAAAGACAAGATTTCATTATACATGTTGTAATAATTTAACATTAAGTTTAAGGTTGATTCAAGTCTAAGTTATCCGCTATTAAGTTGTTCTACTATTTATAATATTTTAATATCGGTCTAGGACAATGAATACTTAGGTCTGGGCCCTTCTTCTACAAATTTATAAATGGTTCAATTTGATGGTGATGATCAATGTTGACATATTTGGTACCCTGATAAATATTTAAGGCTAATATTGTTACGACACACGCAAATAAATTACAAATATGCTCCGTAGGGCAACCAAGAGCTGCTTAGAATACACAACACTTGAAGTAGGGTGTGGTTTGATCACTGGAGAGAGACAAATACTACTTTTCCTAACACTACTAAGTATTACAATCGTTTTTATGACTCATTTATTGGTTTAATCTAGTGGTTTATTGCCTCTCAGTTAGCAATCAATGAATAGATATATTTTCGTGAGCAATACTGAAAATAATTTAATTTCGAAAATCATTTTATCGGGATCAACTTATATCAGATAAAAAAAAAAACTATTTATTGCTAAGTAAATTGAAATAGACTAAAACTTGAATTCTAATCTCGTAAAATTTTACATAATCTGCAGAATTATTAAGGCCCAGATCACGGTAATTGTGATCATGACTGTTACTGCTTTGAAAATCAATTAAACATATTGTATTCTTGACAACTGACTTATTGAACTTTACATAGATACTGTACATATATATTTACATACTTTTTGCACCAGAGTACAATATACACAGAGTATATATAAAATCATGAATTTTATTTTGACACATGACTTTGTTATTAAGGTGCAATTGGTAATGTGAATGCAAATCAAACAAAGTACAAGTTATTAGATAAAATATATTTTGTTTGAAAACTATGAAACATTTTACACTTTATGTAATCATATTACTGATGTTGTTGTTTAATTTGTATCTTGTTAGGGTGAGCATATAAAACACCAACGTGGCTTGAAACATTAAACCTTATATTGATACAATGATAATATGTTACAGGCGAGTGTCTATGATTTGGTTTAGAATGTTTTTCTAGTAATTATGTAAAGTTTAGATATGCAAATATGGACTCTTTTTCCTTGATATTGATGCTGGTTGCGTGTTGCGCCAATACATTTAAATAATATCAATCAAAAGAAATTAATAGACAATATACAAGATAAAGAATAATTACATCCCAGCTGAGGTTGTATGTCTCTCTGGCTTTCAGCCTCATAGAATCAAACGTGAATGTTTCCATGTGTTGGTTGCAGTTTTGAAGAGCCAAGTCTTCAGCTTTCATTAAAACCGGCATACGTCAGTTTGGTGTCAGGCGTCTTTAAACGGCGGTAACCGCTTACCATCAAGTGGCCACGGCTATTGACATTAAAAAGGCCCGTGTTACAAATTATTATTATTATTATTAACAATATTTCATTGAAACTGTACTTTCAATGTATGTGTTCAATGCATTGTGTTGTGAAACGTAATGAGGTCTTGTCTTAGTTCCAAACAACCCAAAAATAATATTGGGATTTGTTTATCTTCACAATTTATTTATTTTAAATGTAAAGCTAGAGTTTTAAGTTTAAAACAAAATTGTTAGTAAAGTTTTGTATCTCTATAAACGCAGAGCTGTGTATATTGTATGCTAAATTATTTATGATGTAGTCTCTTGAGACAGTAAGATCTATTTGATATGTTGCAATAGCTCTACAGCGCATTGTGGAGCCATTGATTCTGTATTAGAAAAATAAAAGGATTCTTTATATGAAGTTTTTCATTTAATTTTTCGCATCGAATATATAACCCACATTCTAAAAGTAAGACAGTAATATCAGCATTTACATATACCCTTCACGAGGTCAAGAAAATAACTATTGTATAGGCTTTAGTGACCTAAGTCATGCATGCACAACTTGTTAAAATGCATCTTAGCATTATATGTACAAAACGCGAAACGAGCACCACCCTCAAAAGGTACAAATCGCAAAATGTACAATCGCAGAATTAACATAACACGCAAAATGTACAACAAGAACAAAGGTCTCTTCACCGTGGAAATACAGAGATAGATTAGGTTAGGGTTATTTTTTTTTATTTTCCTTCTATTGGCCTCAGAGCTTACAATACTTCTAGTCCTCCTCCG
>DWPQ01000591.1:0-15429 GCA_018251795.1 Perichares adela | reverse complement strand
AAATGGATTTCGCTGTGATAGCAAATTGCGTTCAATATTGGCTACAATTGTAGCCTAATGAAACCCCGACACTGACAAATGGATCAGTTTTTTAGTTGTGGAGATATTTCGCGTACTTTATGGATGTCACACATCTTGTGCTAACTATCGTCAAGTTTGTTTGCATAGAAAGTATCACAAGGTTATGTCTAAGATTGTAGTGGGTTGCATTGAGCTTTAAACCAAAGACAATCTTCTCTGTTCCTGGTACAACCTGCAGAACAACGGACTAGGCTATGGTGGTAGTTCCTTCCTATTGGAAGTGGCTGGGCTCTATACCACCCAGTATATTCCCGAAGTTTTTCATTGATGGTGTTAGGCTTTATTACCCGCTTGGCTTACTTGCCTTACTACCCTCATACATTCAAACGTAAAAACGTAATTAAACGTTCAAATAATTTTACATATTTTGGTCGCAACATTGGTATGCACAATTGGGCGACTTTAGACCATGAGGCGTCTCTATCACTGTGTGTATCAAAAGTGAAAAAAAACTTATGAAATAAGTTATGATAAAAAATACATTATTATATACACACACAAACCAATCCGGCCTCGTTTCGCTTTTGAGAAACATAATAGATTTACAAATAGTATCTTCACACCAAAACATCCTTAACAGTTTAATGTTTACGCCATATTTTTAGCTCTTACGAGCGGGAATACACCCATTTAGCGCGATGAAGAGTACGTTAATTATTCAAAATTGCGCAGGAACAAATGTGTGGTCATATACTGTACAATGTTATAGTGTAGAAATCGATGAGCATCACTCTCATAGCGTTACGGAGCTTAGTTCGATTTGAGCGCATTATAAACCTCGCATATAATTTCTCGCTGCCTATGCAGGATGTCGCTCTTGACGCGTCAGCAAACAGAAGGGCATCCCAGGTCCCAGTTGTTTATTAAACTATTATCAGATTGTTTCGGTAATGGCCACAACGCTGCGCTGTAAGTACAACTGTGGTTGATGTCAGAGCGCAAGGTTCGTTGGTTTCCGAAGCACAATACCGCGTCGCGCTCCGCTGGTGGCGTTTTGGGTTCGCACCTCGCATTTATAGATCTGTTTCCATTGTTCATGTGGGAATGTGTTTATAGTTCTGTGGTGGGTGTGAAATGCTAACGATAGCGCCAAACATACCAAAAATGTATTAGGACGTGGATTGTCATCAGGGGATCTTGTGGCTTAGTTGGTAATAACGCTGCCGAACAGAAGGTCTTGGTGTCAATCTCCGATCTGGACATATATTAAGCCATAAATATTTGAAAAGTCCTAGTTATTTTCCTGATTTGCTTTAAGATTGAGGTGTTCATTCATAAAGATTTAAGCAAACCATAAAATGACATAAAACTGTGTGACGTTGCGGTATGTCTCATCCACGAAGGTTTTAGATAGATAGAAGGGGCGACGATAAAAGGGGCTTTAGGTGAAAGAATATTTTATATGTATACAAGCTGACCCCGCCAATGTTGTTTCGCCATATAAATGGTGGCGTAAAAAAATAGGGGTTGATGATAGAAATGTGAAAATTGGGAGTTGTAGGCAAGTATTTTTTGGTATCACATCATAAAAAAATTATTAAAAAAAAATTGTCCTTAAAATATAAAAAACAATATGGGGCGTGAGTCCTGAAAATAGTTAACAACCTATTCTCAGACCTACCAAATATACATACTAAATTTCATAAAAATCGTTCTAGCCGTTTCGGAGGACTATGGCAACTAACACTGTGCCACAAGAATTTTATATGTATAGATTTCAAATAATATCTTATATTATTACCTGCTTCAGCAGCAAGCCTGAAGGGAAATCGCTACGAAATCTGAAAAAAACTTAGTTTGTTGACTCTTCTTACATTATTTGAAAATAATATATGGAGGAGAAATGTTCATAAAATTATTATGTTCAGTATGCCGTAATAAGTATGTTCCAAGTTACCTATGTTCTAATATCATTGACAAAATATTCCAACAGATATTGATAAACATTCAGGCCAATTACCATCAAGTTTCTTCTCACTCATAAACGAGGCTTTTAATATCACACCCGTCGGATGCTGCTTCCCTATCAATCGTATGAAAACTAATGAAAAGTACATAAAAATGTTCTACATCTGAATGCAGATCATTTGTTTTTTATATGATTGCAAAAACCTTTGTGGCAAAAAATGTACACCGGTTGCTTTATCAGCACTCCATAAAAACGACAATGGGCATGTGTCGTGTGAAACAATAGTGCTTCCTCTTCCTATTCCATCACTGCGAGTTAGCTGAGGCTGATGCTTCTCCTTATTTTTTGCTATAATTTATCACATTTAATTCAATTCAAATATGCTTTGTTGCATCACACCAGACAAAACAAAAAATTGAGTTTAATATAAGATTTGAGAGAATTACCCAGCGCAAGACAGTTAAACATACTTAAGAAATAAACCCTTATGCACTAACATTTAGAAACACTTTAACATACAATTCATTATTTTAAACATACTATTTTTCTGTGACAGAAATGTGCGGCTGTGAATTGAACCCGCTACTTCTCAATCGGTGGGACCAATCAAATCACTAGCAACAGGGCTATAGAGTTGAAGCATATTCGTATTCAGTTTCAAATCGCATTAAAACATACTTATTCATTATTTAATTGGTAATACTTTGATGTTTTGAAAAGTATGTAAAATAGATTTTGCGGTCAACCACTGCCACATATTAATGGTGCCCTAGGAAGTTAATTCGCTTTCCAAAGAAACATTAGCGCATAAGTATCTATGTTTTTGGTATGGTTGGTTTTAGGTCCATCCAGAGTCATTAATCTAAGTCCATGCCCATAACATCACGTGGATTCCGAGCTACGCCAGCTTCATATTGTAATTTCATATTATATACGCCTGAGTAACCTTCAAAACCGGTGGCCCTCAGGAGATAGACGGATGGACAAAAACAACAATTTTCCATAATTATAATAAGCGCAGGACGCATGAACGGCTGGTCAGTACGCCATACGCATCTGCGCATCGCGCAACACCGGGCGATTTTTTTTTACTTTATTTTTTTATTAATTCGGTCTGACAGTTCACCATAGACAATGTAAATAGTTGAATTTGTTTTTTTTCGTCATTTTTTTTTTGCGTTTAGTTGCTTGGGTATGCAAACTGGTTTTGTATGCGGCTAGTGGTGTACTTGCAAATAGTTGGATAGAAGAGAATGAACTTTAGAAGCTGTTGAGATTTCTAGGCTTTTTCAAGATGGAGCGCGTCTTGTTAGTGGTGAGTTAAATCTAATTCTATTATCTAAAAACAGTTAATTTCTCTTCATCTCGTACAATAGATAATTATCCAATGTTTACTTCATTCATTCAATTCTTTACTTAGATTCAATGGAGTACTCATGTTTCGGCACAGTAGAGCTACTGTAGTACCTAACGGTTAAATAACGCATAGTATGTTTTACTAGTTCGTTAGTAATTGACATGGAAGATCGAAACATAATTTTTATTGTAATTTTCGATTTTGTGATTTGTTGAATTTTTGAAGTAGTAAAACCTACGCTTAATATTTAATAACATAGAAATATTGACACAACACAGTAGCCACAAATAACTGTCATAATAGTTGTATCTCGTGAGCATTAACAAAACGAATCCCATAACCTTTAGTTCATTGTTCTGATAGCAATTATTAAGCTATTACAGTATGATGTGCTTAACTTATCCAATAATTACTGCACGAAGTTTGTACAAAGGAAACAATGTAACGAATTAATGACGTAGGTAGCTGACGGAAACGCATTGTAACAAAATATGATTCTATTATCCCATAAGAAAACCTTCCTGTAATATAATAGGTAGGTACCTATATTTCGATGCGACCGTAAAATTATCTAGCAGGTACAGAATAAATCATTCCCCTACTGTTAATTATAGAAATGTTATACAAAAGGACAGTTTTTCACTATTAAATTATTTTGATGTCTTTAAAACCTGCAATAAATGTAATTAATTTTAAATATATTCTGTTTCATATCTGCACAGTTGTAACTGGCAGCAATATCGTTTTTATTAAGTTTTATACCTTTTATGTTGTATTGCCGCTTCTGTACAGATAAATAGTATGATCCTAAATTAACAGTAATTAATTACTGTTAAAAACATTTCCTTAATCATAAAATTAAGTTTAAAAACATTATTTAACATCTAAGAAGGCGGCTGTTTCATCTTAATTATCATATTCAATGATACATTTTGGCCTAATAGTTTTACAATTGCGTTTTTAACGCGGACTTTATAGACAATGGTTTACGTCACGCGGGGTGAAACAAAATGGCGCCAACCGGAATATAGACCTTGGTTTATTTAATTTACTATTGTGAGGAGTTTTTTCGCCTATGCGTAATCATAATAGAGTAAATTACGTCACAAATACTATTAGTCATGTTATTTTTCAGAATTCTTATTTTTCATGACCACGGCCGTTACTGGCAGTTTTTACTATTTATTACGAAATACATTCGAATGATATTGGCTAAGGCGGAAGACGTGCTATTACTGTTTCTGTCACTGCACCGAAACACGTCAAAACATGTCACGGTTAAGTCTAGAAGGAGGGTGATGAGCTGATGGGCCAAGATAGAAAGAGCAGCAGATAAAATTGCCATAGACTTTTAAACTAGACTCTGTAGTTACTTCCTACGGGAGCCAGCCCAAAATGAGAAAAAAAGACCTATCTCTTTTTTGCCCGTATTGGATAAAAATAAGTACGGGTCTTTCACCTTCCTTCTCTTTTTATTTGTTAGACAATCCTACTACCAGACAGGTATATAGCTCCCCTATTCTAGTATAATAATTGTGGAAAAAAGGCCTATAATCATGAAGCTTTCATGAGCACCTCTGGGATGTAACTAGGCGATACAGAACCCAGCGATGGGCACCATCAATTCTTAAGATATATCATTCATAATTTACTAAGTCGTGAACTTCCTATAACGAGAGAGATTTAGTAGTAGATACATATAAGCTATAAAAGCCTATGTTCCGTACTCACATTCCACAAACTCCTACATTAGATTACGTAGATGGGCTAGATGGATAACTATAACATTGTGTTCTAACATCTACATAATATTTATCTCCGTTATACAAACAGGATAAGATCTTTGTTATGCGTATAATTCAAAGCTATGATTGCCTCTGAGTTATTTACGAGATGTAACAATCTAAGTTGCTATTTGCTTATTGCACAGACAGCAATGAACAGTTTATACATATAACAGATTTTTCATTAACAACTGAGGAAGATCATTTTGACCAATAAGATGAACTTGTAAAAAAACGTTAAAATTCCATGTTTTCTTTCTAGGTATTGCCTGCGTGTCTACTAGCTATTGCCCAATTAAAGGTAGTAAATGGAGAAGAGACAATCCTGTCCGCTGTTCTCACACCAAACGACAAAGATAAATCCATCCGGCAAGAGAGAAGTTATTATGAAAGATACGCAGCTGACCGTTTGAATGACGACAGGCCATCAAAATGCGGAAGGTGTTTAGATGATAGATATGATGATAGGGATGACGACCGAGGTCGGGATAGATATGATGATGATCGACGATCAAACAGACCGACTTACGGTAACAGACATGACAGAAACAAGAACTATGATAACGATGATGATGACAGAAGATACAACTCTGATAGAAAAACTGGTCAGAAGAACGGTACAGAAGACGAGAACGACGGTGACAAGAAAAAGCAATACGATAACAAGGATAGAGACAGAGATAGAGATCGACCAAGTGGTGGAAAGCGTTACAGAGATAGATCCAGATACGATGACAGAGATAGATATAGTCCAGATTATTACGACAGATTCTTGAGAGATCCATATAGAGACAGACATAGTAGACCGTATTACGAAGATTCGTATAGAGAGCGGAGGCCTTATTACGATAGGTATGATGAGGGATATGGGGGCAGGTACGACGGATACGGATATCCGGGGTACCGACGTCCGGTATATGACGACCGGTATGACAGAGGAACCGGATATGATGATTATGGTGGATACGGCCCTGGAGTTGGCAGAGGACCACATGACAGGTAAACTATAGTAATTCTAACCATTTAATTTATACTAAAATTTTCGTTACGGCGATATGCGTAGTTACCTTTTTACATTACAATAACTATTAAGTTATAAATTCTTAAATAAATAATAAAAAACTTTAATAAAAAAATTTCTAGGAACATTCGATATGACGTGTGAACAATTCGTCATAACCAATGTACAGTTAAAGTGTAATGTAAAGAATATAACAAATATCAATACAATTGACAATGATAGCTTTCACCAAATTATGCTATTTTACCGTGTTCAATGACCGTGATTAACAATATGGCGAATTGGTCCAATATAACATAACGGTAGACATTTTATACGCAGGAGCAATGGCGGTACTAATTTCGCGCCTACACGGAAAATTGTTTCGCTATTCAATGGTCAACGAACTTAGCGCTATTACAAAAAGGAAAATTAAGTGTACCTGTTCTTGCATATGACGTAGGTACCAATGCTTATACGAATATTTAATTGTTCATATTAGGCCGAAGTAGTAACGTCCAGGGCTAACAAACTTAAAAACATGAAGTGAATGTGCAATTATTAATAACACAAAAATTGCTGACCCGAATCTGACATCTAACGAAGACGCGAATTGAATGCGATTATGCACTAATCGTTTAAAAATTCAATAAAACTTTAAGGAATAAATTCATTAAAAAAATGAATGGAAACTAAACTAAATGAACTAGAAAACAAACCCGTAAGGTGGTTTATTGTTTTAAACTAGGAAAGTTTTTGATTCACGTGAGAATCAACGTGTAACACTTCACATCACACGTGTAGAAAAAGAAAAAACAATGGTAACAACTAATAAATTTTCAGCGACATGTCAAGATGCCAACATTAATTCCATACCATTATCCAATTTGCAGCTAGATGTTTGTTTGAATGCAATGTCATTAGCCTCTAATAGTACAAACGCCATAAAAATTAGGATCACCACGTATTAAACGTACGTTTCAATGATCTGAGATGATATATTTTTTGTTAATATAAGTAACGTGGTACGCACCAGACATCTTTAGCTGTATAAAGTTGTAGCCTGTTGAATGATATCATTACGCAAGATAATAACGTTATTTTTTGTTAAACCTCTAATTAACGGTTAAAATTACCGCTACCGTTGTGTTATAGTTACACCAAGATCGCCTTTTTGTTGATGTTTTTTCTCGTTCAAGGAACAAAAATTAGATACCATGGTTACTGAACTTTGGTCTGAGACAATTCATTTTCAGTATTCAAGTTTAACGTACATAAAGATTTTTAGCGTTATTTAGAACTTCCCTCGTCATTAAAACATGTTACTCTAATATTCACATGATATTTGTTGTAGTTTCAGACCCTGGGACGAAACGTATCGAGGTCAGGCAGGATGGGACGCGGGTGGTCGTGGGTATTACTTCGCATCAGGCCGACCTGACGCTGCCTCGGCTTGGTCCAGACCCGAATACTCTAGGTATGCATTTACATGTTATCAAAGAAATTCAGTTTATGCAGTCCACGTTATATTATCTGATTTTATGAATTAAATACAGGATTATGCTTTGATACTCTCAGTTTGAATCAGAACTTTATGTGATTTATGTAACGTACCGCAAATTTTTGTTAAAGGAATATACTAGGGTATTTATTTGGTTTGGTTCATGTGACGAGGCGCATGTTCACTGTCCACGTCTTACGGGTTTGTGCCTCTATGCCGAAAAAGTCTATTGTGGTATAATAGGACTGTAGTGACGTGGCAAAATGCTTACGATGCGTAATGTAAACTAAGTCCCGTGCATGCCACTTTCCCTCAGTCGTCTTACCACATTCACACCATTTACCCGTGTCTTAATTTTTTTAAATAATTAAATAGACTTTTATTATTCTACTGGATTTTAATACTGCATCCCATCCGATACGCAACAAACATATATACATTGATTATACATTCAATCTTACATTGGTGACCCCGACGTTAATGTCTGTCAGTCCTAGTAGTAAAATATATCTAAAACCCAATTACACAACACATAACTACCCGTAATTGTCTCACTGCTGAGCTCTCGAGCCAGTCAGTTCTAGACCCGTCTCCTCTCACACTGAGAACTAATTAGCTCAATGATCTCACTTCTATTCTATTGTATACATTTCAGACCAGAGGGAACGGGCAGCAGCTGGCAGAACGCGGGGTACGGTAATGGGTACTCCACGGGGTACCGGGATCCGGTAGACTATCGCGGGTCGGTCGGATACTCGGACGGCGGGTACCGACAAGATTTCTCAGCTGGATACGGACAAGCTACGGGGTACGGTCAGGCCTCGGGGTACGGCCAAGCTAGTGGCTGGAGAAACGTTGGCGAACGACGTCCTTATAGGGACCAAAGGTAAAATATTAATTATATACATAGAACTATTAACGAAAGAGGTAGGTGTAATAAGTAAAATTTCAGACATCGTGTTGCAGTTTGAAAATCATACTTAAATACCCACCACCAAAACGGGGTATTTCGAAACTGTTTTTTTGCGTACATACATATTTAGTTTATTTTGATTGGACAAATGCCTAGCCAAAAACTGTCCGACTTGATGTTCCGTTCAAATAATTATTAACCGGCAACTAACCTTTTTAATTTTTTTAATTTATCCTGACAGTCTGTCATTGAGTAGTTATTTTTTTCTAAATATTACAACGCGTTGGCTCTGTTTGAATGCATGTATTAAAAACCTGTCTTATAGATACATGCACATACAGTTACATATAATAAAAAAGTATATATTTGTCAGAATATCTCATCCAACGGCAAAGCCCCCAGATTCTTATAGGGTACGATGTAACTTCTATACGTATAGCGCCTAATACAGGGTTGTCAAATGCATAAAACAATTAGGGTTTGCGTTACACGTCATCTCGAAGTCTCTGATATCAGAGATTAAGGCGATGAATCAATACGCCGGTAACTGCCGTGGTTACAGAGATCCGGCAGAGTACAGCTCGGTGGGATACTCCGGTAGTGGGTACCGACAGAACATAGGCGGGTACGGGCAGGAGAGTGGCTGGCGAGACGTAGGAGAACGACGCCCTTATAGGGACCAGAGGTACACACGTGTAAAGATAATAGCTAAAGTACAATTTTTGTTTTAGTGGCAAGTGTTGTAGATGGTTACGAAATATTTTTACTTATTTCACTAACTAAAGGAGTATTAAATTTAAACGACTTTAAGTAACATTGCTCTGCGTTGTATGTAGGCGCTACGTACAGTAAAAACTCGGAATATCAGTAGGCGTTGAATATTTAAATGTCCTCAGCACATATTTCATATTTAATTTCATTAAAACTCTAACAGTTATATCATAATTTCGAATTTCCAAACAAATTCTTACACAAAGTATTTTTCATTTTAGCGGAGTGAGCCAATTAGACAAAGGCATCTACAAGCAGCCAGCCCGCAACGACAATCATTACGACCAGAACCGTCAAAATGCTTATGGGAAACAAGACTTCCAGCAGAAGTCTTACCAACTTAACAGTCAGAGCACCGTCACACCGGCAACCAGCTACTTGTACCAGAGGGAAGACGAACACGTCACGAAAACTGCTGACGAGACTACGAAGCAGCCATCTTGAAAACCGACACAAACCTATAGTTTACGTTACGTAAAATAAATAAAATTTTCAATTGTCACGGGTTATTCATGCAGTTTTATATACTGTCTGCTAGTTAAAAAGAAATACGTCCCATTACATATTATTAGGAAAACAAACTATTTGCAAAATATGACAATCATCAATTTCATTATTAGTATCCGCTATTTTGTAACCGTCATTAAAGGTACGTAAAAATAATATTAGGCAGATATTTACCCTACATAGCAAATACCTATTTATATATTTAGTTTTCTTAGTTTTGTTGTTTGAATGAATATAACGTCTAGTTTAGGTGATTTTTCTCAAATGAAATCAAAAATACCTCACATTAAACGGAGATGAGATTTCATAGCAGATTGATTGATTGAAAATGAGATTATTTTTATCTATTTCAAAAACAAATGTAGGTAATATATTTCTATAAGCAACATTTTATTGAGTATTTAAATTAAATAATAATTTCAGTATTTTGTGTCTGTACAAATGGATAGTTTTATTTTGTAACAGATTATTTTATGCAATAAAAATATGCGTGTATTGTCTAGTTTTATTACATTTTTCGTTCATTAAAACCCTGATATTCCATGAGTCACTGTCAGCACGGACTGCATTTGATAGTAAGTGTTATTTTTTTGTATTATTAAAAGAAATAATCCAGGCATTTGGTTCTTATACCTCTTTATAGCTACACATCGATCGCTTACTGTGTGACAGCTGCGTGTTGTTTTAAATTATATATCGTAATAATAAACTCTTACCTTATCACGAGTCCTTTTCGTCCGGCCAATCAAACTGTGAAACATAAGAACGCGAATATAATTAAATATCTTGCAATTACAGATACGATAAGTTGATATTATACGGCGTATCAGATAAACTATGTTCCATCGTCCACTTCGCACCAACTCCTTGTAAGTTTCATCACGTTATCTTTGACGTGGTGAAATAATTAAAAAAATACTACAAAATTAGTGAACTGTTTAAAATTCCGGTGACTGAGAACAAATAACTAGAAACAGGTGTGTTGTTTTACAGTTCTGAAAAATATTCCGTATTTCTGACTTTGTTGTAGAGAGTGTTAAATTTTGCGATAAATTTACTGAAAATTAGATTGTTAATGAATTTCCTAATTGCTGCGCTTAGTAATTAAAGATTTTTGAAACCAATCTAAGTCTTTAAGTTGGTTTACTTTTACAAAATTTCATAACAAGAACAAAAAAGAAATACGGTATATTTTTTAATCTGTGATAGATTCAGTGTTAGGAATATGACGGAACAAAATTCGATGGCTGTGGGTGAGAATGCTGCTCCAGCCGTGCAAAAAAGTGGGCCTGGAGCCGTCGTGGCCAACGGCGATGTGTCAACGAAGCTACCTTCAACTACAACTGCTGGAAAGACAGAGTAAGTACATGACTATGTAACTCATAAATATACCATGAAACATAGGTGCACTACATAGACAAACATGTAAGTAGTTTATCTCGTTTTTATTTGGTACTTCCTTTTTGAATTCCTGAAAAAAGCACGCATCCGTTTTGGTTCAATAAACAACACATTTATTTCAGGGTGTAAATTAGTAATAAACGTTTTTATAAAATGCATTTATTTTATATTTATTCACTTTATAATATTAGGAAATACCTAGGCATTTATACGAAATAATAGTGACTTATGTACTATGACGAACTTATTTATTTAATTATTAAATTCAAACAAATCAAATGTTTACACTTGTAACATGGTAGGTGCTTGAAGAAAATCACAAGCCGCCACTTGTACAGGCGAGCATAGGTTTACATTAATAATTAAATTAAAAGACTTATGAACGTAATTAGAAGATAAAAATCGTATTGCCACCTACAGCCAACCACTTAACATTTGACAATATTTTAGGCACTCAGGATATATTTTTATGGGCTTTGTAATACCTCGTATTACACGAATTACACGATCAAACGATATTATATCCAAAAAGTGTCCGAAAGATTCAGAGTAATCTAACCTAGCATCCACGATATCAGAGATAACTTTATCGCTTTATTGACGCGTTTATGCCTGTGATACCAGCGGCACTTTTGACATATTTTTATAGATCGACAACATACCTATTTAAACCAAAACGCCTGCAGTTACTTTCAGAGACGTATTGCAATGATTCGATATTTGGCAGTTAACGCAAAAGATTAAGCTAATGTTCAACGCTGTCAAAAGAGCAACTTAAAGGGGACATGAATTGTAATTCCCTACAGCATACCTTATATCACCATTTATCATTGGTTGAAAAGGTTGGTCTTAAAGAGAAAAAATTAAGTATCTAGTTTCACTTTTCAAAATGATCAACAGAAACGGGCTAATGTTTAATAAGTAAACATTTTAACAGAAGCAGAAGTGGAAGCGGAAATGATGGTAGAAATCAGTTACACCCTTACAGTAGTTATTTTCTTTTACAGAAATTATGACAGCAGTGATGCCTTAGTTGTTTGAATGTTGGTCTTCCGAACGGGAGGTCGTGTGTTCGATCCCGGCGCGCACCAATAATTTTCTAAGTTATGTGTGTATTACAAATTAATTGTCACTTGCTTTTCGGTGAAGGAAAACATCGTGAGGAAACCTGCACACCGGAGGGTTCTCCATAAAAGTTTTCGAAGCTGTGTGAAGTCTGCCAACCTGCATTTGGCCAGCGTGGTGGACTATGGCCTTAAACCCTCTCTGTGTGAGAGGAGACCCGAGCCCAGCAGTAAGAGAAATGAAATTAAAAAAAACAGATGTTGTACGTTCTTGTGTGTTTCTCGATATTTATAAATACGGTTTAAGTATAGCAAGTTTATATTCCATAAACTGTTAAAAAAAAGTTACAAAGCAAAATTATTGACGGCTTAACGCATTTCTTCTTTCGTACTTCCGCTGTGTGAATCAGAATGTGTCAAATATCGCGGAACTTTGGCATTTGCGAAAGCACAAACCGAGGCCCGCTATATTTCTAGTATCGTAACACCGATATCACGTAGATCAGTGTCGATCAATACAAATTTTATTAACTGTTAAACAAACGTTTGAATATTGATTTGGCATCGAATGTTATCGATACACCGATCGATGACGCTGATCGATGGTATATTCGAGTTTGCTGATCGGTTGTCGGAGTACACAAGATTGATCTTGTAATACTCATCACCGTTGTTAATACGTGTTTTACAAAACGCAATTAATGATAAACATTCATCTTACGAACACATAGAAATCAATCTTAATTATTACTGGACTAGGCAGCAGTCAGCTAACCAATGGTCTTAAACCGGCATAAAAATTTCGTTACTCGGCTTGGCCCGCCTCTACATTAAATCCCTTTTTTTTCCACGCTGGGACTGCGAGGTTAAGTTTAGGGCGCCTCAATTAAATGTAAAGGACCCAAATTAAATCACTTTAACTGTTAAGTTATTTCATATATTCGATTTTGAATTCCGAAAGCAATTTAGTAATATTTTCTTAAGGAAATGTACCTAGTTACCACACAGGCCTTGAAACGTGCCCTAAATGAAGTAAATGACCAACGGTTATCATAGTACTTGTACCTAACAATTTTATCACAAATAAAGTAATATAGATGGACGGCGATACCATTATCGAGTAAAATGTAATCTATCAAGTGTATTATTTACTTGGAAATGTAATAACAATATGATATGATTTACTTAAATATATTTTCCATTGATATATAGGTAAGTATGAAGACATGCAGTTTACTTATTGCCACTGTATACTTGTAATACTTATCCATCGCAACTTATAATTACAGTTTCATACATCTCGGATATCTTAATAAAAGGAAATTGTAACTATTTATTTTATGATTTTAGCAATAATTATCTATGGAGGGATTTTTGAAAACAGCAAGAACTTATTCCCATTCTTAAAATGGTGGTACTAAACAAAGTTATCAAGTAGTTATTAGGTGTCATGTTTTAAAAATGTAATGTTGTTTTGCATAAAAACAACCACGACTAATGTCTATAATGTCTGCATATATTTTATAGAACAGCTTTTTCATAGAATCCTCGTACACTTTATAAGCTACTATTTAGATAATAAAACAACTTAATATTTAAAAAAAACATTTCTATAATGGGTCTGCGAAACGAAAGCGTCAAAGGAAGTCAATGTACCCATTAATTAAGCATCATTCAATTGGTTTAGAAAACGTTTATTGGTTTTATTGACTTGCGCGATCGTCATTGTGTTTCATTAATAACTGTTGATATTTGCTTTCAAACTATAAGTATGTTTTTTTTACTTTATATTATGATACGAAGTTGTCCACTAAAGTTATACGAACACCGTCTGTTGCTTCCTAGTAATCTAGTACTTTCGGCGCTACGCCGTTTCAGTGCACATTATTCGTTAAATCAGTTTGTACAAGACTTCGATCTGCTAGTTACATTTGCTTCATAGCTATATTAAGCTAGGATAATGAAGTACCTGCCTATTCATAAATTTTCCCCATGAGCCTCTTGCTACCTTGCATATCTCTAGTGGACACGTAGCATAACGATTCAAAGTGCCTTTTAATATCCTTCAGTTGAAACACATTGAGTTGATAACGTTATATGAATGCTAGTAGCAAAGTGGCAGGCGCTCCAACTCTCAATTATTTAACGCGGCCTATAAGCGAGCTCGATAAGAGGACATCGACATAAATATCATATCATGATAATTATATGTATGTCGTGATAAACATCAATTGATATTTATTGATCATCGAATATTACAAGGGATTTGAATTATGTGAGCGGCACTAAGACTGATGAGAATATATGTAGAATTCATACAGCTAATCTAGACCTAATCGAGACTGTTTTTAATTAATTATCTTAGGAATAAGTTTAACTTTATAAAATGTAATTTGTATTATAAGTTACTTCACTCGGATATGTGATTAACATAATAATATATGGTTTGATTACCAGTTATAATAATTATAGAACAACATAATAAAAAAAATCGCATAACTATTTTTTCCTCTTGAATCACTATTCATTGGTGAAAATTACTCAACGGATTCTGATAAGATTTTGAAATTTTCCAACCGATAAATAGGCATTCTGAATTTAGTGTATACTATGTAGGATATTATATTCGTATGCTTTTAGTGCATTACCTGAGACATTTAAAAAATATATAGGTATTATCTGTAATTTAAAGAGGCTCATATAATTTGTTTGGCAATGTTATTACTTTAATAGTGTATTGTTGCAAGCAGCTTTAAACTGAAGTAAACCATCAATAACGCACGGACGTGTTTCAATTACCTTTCCGATAACAAAAATGCCTGGCTTACTTAAACTTTTAAAATTGACAATTTTAAAGCTATGTAAAGTAGTTGTAAATTTTAATTATATGGCATCTATACAATTCTGCAGTATAATAATACTGATCAATTTACCAGACATCAATTGACAAGATTTCAAAATTTTAAAGTATCCAAAACAAAAATACCATTTGTTTATTTTCCCATCCTGCATATAAAACATATTTTAATTTTTTTTTAGTTCAGTATTTCTGGAGAAAAAAAAAAAAAACTAAAAACACGCTGTGACGTCATATATACGGAAGAATAAGATTTTACCTTTGCCTTTGCTATTTGAATGAAA
>DWPQ01000590.1:0-15432 GCA_018251795.1 Perichares adela | reverse complement strand
GGACTTAAGGACTTACACTACAGTCTTACTTTTGTCATTCAGTCAAAATAAAGAATACATACATATGTAAATAATAACTCCTATTTTCAAACCAAAAAATATATATATTACATACAGACACACATTATAAACCGAGCATATAAAAATCTCCATTCAAGTTTAATTTGTCTCAATTTATAGTCAATTAATTTGTAATCCATCCTCGCTTTACTAACTACTTTTACATATTACACTCGCACCAAAACATTGTTATTTTTTTATCATTTACTTCTTGCTCACGTCATATGTTTATCTCTTGTGCCACAAACAAATCCATACATGGAGATGAAAAGTATCCTAGTTCATAAGCCTCAATATATTTTGACTTGTGGATAAACAAACTAACAGCCAGATTGTTAACTAAAATAAACAGAAGTTAAATGTACATTACCAAATGTGAATACGAGTTTCATTTTAATATCTACGTACATCACTCTATTATACTTAATACACACATAATTGTGTAACATTATTTGATTGTGATACACACCTCATTTTGTGTATTATCTGTTGGTACCAGAAGTGAGCTCATGATAACCAGGACACATGTTGTGAACATCCAGAAGGCAGCCTTCATGAGCAGCGATGGTATATTTGCATCTTCATCCTTCTTGTCCTTTTTGCCCTGGAAATATATTTGTGATTACAAGATTTAGAATGTAATGGTGTGTGGATATAATATTAACAGTGATAACTATACATCAGATGTCTGTATGCATAAGGTGATTTCATCAAATACTTACTTTTTCTTTATCTTCATTCAGGTTAAAATTTGTTGGTGTTGTATGTATGTTTCTAATTTGACTATTATTAGTAAGAATTGATGTGAGTCCTGGTATATTAGACCTCTTCATCAGGGCAACAGCAGCTTTATATTCTGCATTAAAGTGACGTATTTCCTGTGTACAATAAAAGTTACTTAATGATCAGATTTTCATAATGTGATTCTACCGACAAGATGAAAACATTTATGTGATGATCATAACAAATGCAAATGCTCTGTCGGCAGGTTTGAGTGTGCCATTAAGTACACATTTAACACTCAGGCATGCATCGTTTTTCCAGAATATTGTGTAACATCAAAACAATAGACTCCAAGGATGAAAACTATTTACCAAGCATGGACTTATTTATGACTTTACTTTGGTGTGCAGTATGGACAACTATTTTTTTGTGTTAATAATAGTGTAAGACTTTTGTAAGTCACCAAAATTGTGACATCAGTTGAAAAGGATGTGTGTGGCAGTTAAAATTATGCCATACTCAAGCCTAAGTGATAACTCTGAGATTTATAGCCAATGAGATGAAATTATTTGGGCTAATTGGACACACTGAATGTAATATCATAATAACGCTTTCCAGGACAAATAAATATAATAAGAAAAATGTTGTGCAACAATTTCAATATGCAAACTTAAAATAAACCTACTAATGAATGTTATGAAAATATTTATAACTTACGGGATTTCTGGAATTCCTTGTGGCATTGTGCAAAGCTGCGGCTGATCTACACAAACTAAACAATGTGGTCTGATAATGTTTATATACTTTGGTACCCACTGAAAGGTTATTGAAATCTAAATGAATCTTCGACTGAATTTTGGATGCCGACAGTGCCGGTAATCTCTTGATCGAAAGCATTTTTGTAACCTATTAAGTAATCTTATCAAAATTAATTTCTAAACCATAATAATACGTATTATATTTTTTCTGGTTAAATATTATTAGCAATAACAGTCTGATACTCTGAAATCATCTCTTATGTCAACATCATGCGACATATGCCATCCCGCTGTCAAGTGTCAGTTTGTTTGACAGAACACGTTTGTCATACACGTTTTTTTTTTATTCAGGTTTATGGCTTGGATACGAGTCTTTTAAGCTATCATACACGACTTAAGCTTGACTTTAGAGGACCGATCGTTGCGTAACGTGAGTAGTAAATTAAAAACGATAACAACATTACGGTTATCTTGAATGAAGAACGTTGATAAAAAAAGCTAGATGATAAATTTAATTAATTCTATATTTTGATTTAATAATAATAAGAGTGTAATACAATAATACAATTATTGACAAATAAATTCTATTAAGTAAATGTACCAAACGGCATGCCAATATACTGCTAGGAAAATAATTCTTCTGACGCGATAAAATGTATTGAGTTGTACATTTCTTCTTTTTTCGTTGCTTCATTTCTTTAATTACATGCATTAAACCTACAAAAGTTCCAAAAGTTTATAGTATTACTATAACCCTCTTTTATTTTGGCTTCTGGAGTTTTCCTCTTCCGTTACTACCATAATTAATTAGTTGTTCGTTTTATGTGTAATCGGTAACTCTTTAATTTAGAATTAGCTAAAATGGCAATAACGGTTAGAGCCACGCTGTTTTAGATTTTTTTATACCGGTTACAGCATTCACATTTTACATATCAATATATCCGTAAAACAAAGTTACATTTCCGTCTCACACTGATATTAAACATAATTTAGTTATGGGAGTCGTAGGCCTGTGAGTCGAGTATCATAATATTAATAACACTTCAGGCGACATTCCTACGATGCCCCTTGTCTGCAATCAAAGCGACATGTTATCCCGTTTCCAATGTTATTACATTTAGTTTGGATGACAATGTAATTCTGTTTAGAATAATCGGTATTACTATTATTGTATTACAAAATGGCGGTGTCCATATTTTTGAACAACCTACCCAATGTGAACATTAAATGAAAGGGCACTATTAGATGGAATACAATATGCCAGGGAAAATTTCAAATTCAAGTAGGCCATAAACTCTAAATGTCCGATTATGTGCATATTTTTGAAGGCTTAACTTGCAGAATAGCTATTACACTATGAAAAACGGGTTTTTAGTTTTTATGTAAGTATTCAGTTATTTCTCATATTGACTCTCGTGAACATATTTTTTTGTACCAATGGTCAAGGTTTGTTACGGAGATTTAATATACTTTTATTTTAACCTTGAATGATAATCTTTTAACCAGCTTAAACTACCCCTATTGTAAAAGGGTTGGTCGTGTTGCAAACTGCGCCCAATAAATCGACGGTCCCTACGTACAAGGACATGTCAAAACCGAGGTTTTCAGGAGAGCGTATTTTATGTTCAAACCACTCTAGAAATAATTCTATAAACAATTATAAATATTTCTTTTCTGTAATATCTTATTGGAATTAGAGACTTTACGATGGTATTTATACATATTTATATGTTTAATATTTTCTTGGAAAAACTGATAGATATATCTATATATATCCGCAATTTACGACACATATTGCTTGTAATTATAATACTAGTTCTCTGATACGATTTGTATATTAAGTTAAATACATAATCTTTTAGAAAAAATCTTATCTCTGGACAATCTAAAGCTATATAAGCAATAAAAAATGCCATTTTTGTCTTGTCTTTAAGTACGTAGGGACCGTCGAAATTATCATAATTATGTGTTTAAAATTGATGATTATTAAATATTTCTTGTAATTTAGTTGTATTGTTTTTTTTACATAAAAATATTCCATTTAGATTTTTTACGATCACCGGAGTTTAACCGGTTAACAACCGATTAATATTAATCGAGTACTTTTACCGGTATTTCTCCGGTGATTCTCCGGTACTCATAGCTCCGGTGCAAACCACTAACTATGGTGTCCATCTTAAAAAAAAACAAACGGGGCGCCCCGTCTGTTTCCCTTTTTGTCCGTATTAGATATAGGCAAGAGAATCTTCATCTTCCGTCTCTTTCTTTTGGATCGGATATTAGATGGACACACAGGCAGGCCTATCAAAAAGTGTCCGATCATTCTGGTATCGTGGGTTCGATGCGACACAGGAAACCCTAACAAGGTTCCAATAAAAAGAGCAGTCAATTATTTGTTTTTAATTCATTTTTAAATTTCATTGATATTGGCGCGGACATAACATTTTTGCAAGCAGTTCATACAACTAACCAGTGAGGAACAAAATGACTTATTTTTAAATAAATATTTATTTTAAGCTGATAAAAATCAAAATTGTTTCAAAAATAGAACTGAAATAACTCTTTTTAGTAAACTTATCATTTATACTAATATTATAAAGAGGAAAGATTTGTTTGTACCGGATAGGCTCCGAAACTAGTGGACCGATTTTAATGAAATTTATCATAGAGCTAGTATAGAGCCTGACAACATAGGCTATTATATATAGCAAAAACTACGTTTGCGAAATCAGCTAGCGAGATAACATTAACTGCAACATCTCGTTAATTTCGATAAATTAAATTGATCTTAGTGCGAAATTAATCAAAAAATTGTGTTTACTTCAGCCAAAGGATAAGCTTAGCGATTAAATAATGTCGGCATTCTAGGAACTAATTTTACGATCAGCAATTTGTGTAGTTTCCTATTTAAATTCGTTTATATATTTTTTTTGTATGATTCCATTTATGTATATTAATAAAATTGTTCATTCCATACACACAAAGACCAAAACCCCACAATAACAAACATTCATTTGACATGAATTGTGCAAAGCTAATAATGAACCCAGGTATTTTGCCCGATTTATGTAACTGCAATAAATAGACAGCAAATGGATTTTACTTATTTATTTACACTCTAAGTTTACTTCGCCGCTTTCTTCCCGGTGCTCTTGCCTGCCGAAGCTTGCTGAGCCTTGAGGACCTTTACGATCTTCTGTTCCTCAATAAGGAAAGCTCTGACAATGCGTTGCTTGACGCACTTGTGGCAGAGGACGCCGCCGTAGACGCGCTTGACGGTTTTCTTACGGTAGCAAAGACGAGAGCGCTCAGCGGGCCGCGCGGGCTGAATGCCCCGCAGTTTGCTCTTGCACTGTCCACACCTTGGGATCTTCTTGGGCTTCTTTACATACTGGTAAACGAGTCGCCCACCCGGTGTTCGTACTCTGGAAACATCATAAAAAAAAAACAGTTAATTTTGTAAGGTTTTTCTTTGCCATTTTTCAAAAATCAGGCTGATATTCAAACTAAGTAATATTTATTTCGCACTTAATTCCATCTATTAGAAAAATAGTTGCATGGTTTACAACATAAATTAATTTTCATTTTAACACTTAAATATTTTTAATAGTGATAACATCTATCAATTGATAGTTTTTTTTATTTAAGTGAAATGTTTATAATTACAACCTCACAAATCCCATACCTATGGCAGAGCCACACAGGCCACATGTTTTTTTATTTAATAGTAATACATAGTATACATAGCTACGGTGTACAATAGTAATACATAGCTACGGTGCTTGGCTAGGACAAGCTTAGATTTCACCAGTAAAACCCATATAGAATCAACAAGGAGCACAATAGCATTTAATACTCAATCTATTGAACTATAAAGATTCTTAGGCTCTAACATTCCTAGATGTTTGATAGTGAAGGTTCTAAGGCTTTCACATCAAATAAACTTGTAAAATATCATAAAGGACATGGATGACATTTAACCGGGGCCAGGTGGTTTTAAAACTGATGTCCACTGAGGGGCCTGACGTACACTACAGTACAACTCTATAGTATGTACAAAACTGATGATTTGTGTGTGAAATTATCTATTTCATTTATAACAGTTATTATCTATTTCATTTATTACTTGCTTGGTGAAGGATATAATTATAACTAAACCTAACAGTTATCCGCACTTGGGTCTGTGTGGTAGACTATGGCCCCAAACTCTTACATTGGGAGAGGAAACCCATGCTCAACAGTGGCAAAATTATGTGATGTGATGACTAACAAAAAACTTTTTATACTTATTACCATTAAAAATCAAGACATTAATTTAATTGGGAATATGCAGGCCTATTCACTAAATCAGTAACCATACATCCACAGGGCACTTACCACCAGTAAATACATTGGCAGTAAACCCCAAATATGTAATCTAATCTTAAATATAATAACAATCAACTGTTGAGTCTATTATCATGGTACAAGTTACTTCCCAAGGAACTGCATTAAAAGCATTCACATTCACACAAATAAAACTAAGAAAATTACACATGACACTAAATCTCTGCAATTCACAACTTTCAACTCTAGGATAGGCCTGGCTAGGTAAAGCATCGCTCCTCAACCTCAACTGATACAAGACATTTATGTCCACTGCAATGTTGGTGCCGATGTTTTAAGGTTATGTTCAAGTTTCTCTTTTGGTTTCATTGATGTTATTATTACATTCAGTGTTACTAAGAATACCTTCTGCAGTAACTGCATTATTTGATATACTTTCTGGGTCAGAGTATATGTATGATACACAATAAAAATAATACTTACATTCTTCTCTGGTTTGACTTAGTATTGTACGACAATCGTCGCCTGAACGTAAGTCGTTGCACCATTTTTCAGCTGAAATATGAAATTAATTATGAACAATGGACGTCTGCACGTAAGATCACCATCAACTTTCTTAATTTCTAGTACAAATAACTTAGATTAAATAGGATTTTAATTTAAACTCTGCAAATCCTGTACCTTTTTGACAGCTGTTGACAAGAAAAGAATAACAAATTGAAAATAGTCTGTTCTGGCAACACCTGTCAACAGTAGGTTTTCATTTACTTTTTTGAGAAGATTGCTTTATACTCACATTAAACTTATAAAACTTAAACTTATTTCAAATATTGAGTCTTAATTTTTGAGACTTTCGCTTGGATATTTTTCAACTACGAAGTATCTAAGAGACGTTAAACATCTAACCTTTAACAAAGAAGATAGGTAGGTCCTGTAATGTGTACACATTATTTATATTCTCAGGTTGATTAAATTTATAATCACTAGATAATACAACTAGATAGTAACCTGACTTTTGCTTTATTTTAAATAACTGGTTATTAGTTTTAGTTTCTATGGTTAAAAAATGGATTGGATATATAAAATGTCATAGAAAACGCACTTACTCTTTTTATAAGCAAAAGAAGGCTAGCAACATTGAATGATTGAATGAATTAATTAGTAATATGGCGGCTTCAAAGTTATGTTTTTAGTGTTCGTGTAAATAAATTAAGTTGGTGTGTTTTAGCGGATTTTATAAAAGAATGGGTAAGTTCTATTGAATTTTAATATGTTTTGACAGGTGTACTATGTTATCTTAAGTGTAAGATCTTTGTGGTATTTTATAATTTGGACATGACAATCATGTAGAGACATTCACAGATGATCTGATTATTCCAAATGTTTTCTACGCACATACGCTACAATAACCAACTATTCTGTTGGTGATGTCTCTTCAGTTTGCATGTCCAACTCCGAACGGTGCTCTAGTTGGTAATAAATGATATTTAGACAAGCTAGAATTTAGAAGTTTTCGTTTAAAATAATTGCTTCGTTCGTAACATTAAATTTCGTGTATTTATATTTGTCGATTGATAAATCATTTAATATTACATTAAATCAAATCTAAAGTTATTATTAAGGGTCTGAGGAACTTTTTAAGCTTTTTGATATGCGTTATCTTTAGTTTATTCTTAGTTCACATGTTTGTCAACAGATGTCTATACTTACACGATTAACGTTTACGCGGTCTATTTTTAACTTTATGATGTGTACTTATCACGAAACTAAATAGGCACATACATATTATCTATTATGATTGATCATTTATATGAGAGATGTAATCCTAAGTGAAATAGTATTGGTTACATTTTAAGTCAGTATCACAATACAGGCACACTTAGCCCATACATGTTTTTGTTCTGGTCAAAATTTATGTTGTCTGGTCTTTATATGGGAATTTTGAATATCATATGCATTATTTATCCATCTGCCCGTACCTTCTAACAAGAACAACTGTCAGTTCTAATACTAATTTACAGAATACAGTATAGTACAGCGTAACACTATGACTTATTCAAAGACAACCATTCAATCTGATGATTTCAAATAAGAAGCTCAGTGCATATATTTATCTCTCATGTTACTTTGAATATTGTTTGAACAATGTAACCATGCTCATATTGCTTTCTGTAAGTGTTAAAGATTTAATATAGTATGAAATTTGATGTACGTAGTGACTCTACCTATTATTCATCAATAGGTAGAGTCACTATATACGTTCAAGAACTATAAGCCAAGGCTTCATTCTATACTGGGGTGCATTTTCTATTTAATTGTGTTGTAATGCTATTTGCTATAAAAGGAGTCCTAATGTAAGAGTTTTACATGGATGACAAATAAAATGTGCATTTTATATAATTTCTGTTAAATTATATAATCCTAAAATCGTCTTGTTTATGAATAAAACAATATATTGAAGATCCACTTTGCCACCTCATGGTAAATGGTCCAATTTACCATGGATTTAAGCAATACCAATTTTTTTTGGGGTATATTATTGTTCTTAGCTACTTAGGAGCATACCCTTGCTTCTCTTCAAGAAACTTATTCGTTCTGTTTACAAATAGTACCTGCTTGTACCATAAAAAATTGTTAGTCAGTCTTAAAAACTGTGTAGATTTCATATTTACATGATTTTATAGTTTTTGCAGTGCATTTTCTTAGTTCTCTGAATTAGAAACAATAAATTATTGCAATAGGCTTGCAAAAAGGCATTCATAACTTTATTTGATAACTTTACAGAACTTTCAAGCTCAGTCCAATCTTTTATTTGTCTGCAATAGATCTATGACTGCAAAAAGAATCAGTAAACAATTACCCTTATTAAAGTTAAAGTCCCTCACCTATTAAACTCCTATTCGACAGTACTAACCATTTCAAATTAAAATATTTTTGTTTTGTTCTATATTCTAATTTTAAATGAATAGTGACAAGCTTAATACGGGTGTCCCAGAAGCTTAATTGTCACCAGCAACATAAACAATTTGACAGTCTGCCCTGCGCTGCTCAAGAATCATAAAACCGAAAGAATTTGAACTATATTGTTACCTGCAGCAAAATATTGGTTTGACAGTTGTAACTGTATAGCCAGTTGGTGAGATCCTGTATCAGCAGTACATATAACGAATGCCTTATACGAAAATTACCTCTAGAAATGTAATGGTCATAGTATGTTGGTCTAGTGCTGTTGAGATTTATCACAAATTTTTACCAAACGAGATTAACATTCTCGCAGATACATTCAGTAATGGAAAAGCTGTGAATTCTTCAACTAGTTTTGTCCGGCATGAAAACGTTCGGACAATGCTGCAAATGGATTTTAGAAGCGCTCTGCCAAGCGTCATACTCCCTAAAGTTTACGCTTTGCATACCTTTTCTTGAATGATAATATTTTTTGCCGGAAAAAATTCAATATCCGAGAGGCAATATAAAATGCATTTCATGAATTTGTTGCCTACCGTCCCCCTGATTCTTGGAAAAGGGCATAGGTACACTAAAATAGGAATCAATTACAATAATAATATATATGTATAAAAATATTGAAAAATCATGAATGTATTTCGTACTTATCGGTATTATCGTAACAACCAGATTTTAGCTTTTATGTAATAACAAAACCTGCAGTTAAATATTCAAAAGTATACAATGATGGATGTCTCCTTATATTTTTATTAGTAGTATAGATTACGTTATTAAATGATTGCGGAAACTTGCCCTATCTAATTTGGACGATATGATGTTGGGTCTTAGTATAATTTTCCATGTATCCATATTACAAAAAATAATTCTACTTTAATCCTTTCACACTTATTCGATCGTAACCAATCCGGAATTTAAGTTTGATGCTCATTTATGGTCCTACGATGCGCACGCGCATTCGTTACCCGCCATGTTTCATCCGAGGTGCCAGAAATAAGCCTTTAAGAAATGCTCAAAGGCGCTTATGTTGTACATTAGTCGGAGAGGGACTCGATTCCCAGAACTCTTCGACATTGAGATGGGTCATTTTGTAACAATAGGGGACTTATAGGGTTGATACTGGGTACAGTGTGAAGATTTTATTAGCGGTTGCAGCTATTTTAATGCCAGTAGTATGTGGATTCCCCGGTTCTTTTAGACGTTGTTAATGTCTTGGGAACTCCTGTAAAACGTTTATGGGAGACGGTGAACACTTACCATCAGTTGGGTAGTTAGTTTGATATTAACATAAAAAATAATTATGTAGTCAATGCTTCGTAACTTATATTTTTTACGTATTATTATCACAATACGTTTGTAGGTATTAATTAGTAATTTATATTTTGGTATCATTAATGCATGATTCGTTCGACCTGGAAATTGAAAACTGGTTTTAATAATGGCTTTATTTGGTTATTTAACAATAATTATTATTTAATTTGTTGAATAGTCTGAAGTTCGCTATCAGGGTGACATCATTTTAACGATGGTTTTATTAGCAACATGTAAGTTGTTCATTGAAATTAACTATCATTATACATATATCATAATAATATGTATTCGCAATAGTTATTCGTGAAAACGTTGTACTCCTGTATATACATAATATATAATACATATCATTTTAAGATTTTAAAATGTTTGAAAATTTACTTTGAAATGTAAATACTGCTCGCTTTCAGGTTAACATTTAGTCAAGCCCGTTACTACTGAAAGGAGAGTTTTATAAAGTTTAAGATTTAATAAATAAGTTGAGTGGATGCAACCCTAGAGCGCTGTGGTTGGTTTACGAGTGTTTCTTTTTATTTCCTCCGGTCGACAGCGCCGACACCTCGCGACAACAGACGGGACGCCTGACCTTCGGCCCGCGGCTCGTACACAACGTACCCATAACGGTCTCGTAGTCTGAGTTTACAAAACTTACAATTGTAGTGGTATCTAGATCCGTCGCAACCACAATAAAATTTTCGGAAACCTTTCGCGCAAAGAATATCTCATCAGATAGCTGGGAAGGTACGGAAAAGAAGCCCGGCGTTTCAAATGAATACAACAATTCTCTGATGTGCGTAGCCTAATAGGTTCTGGGGTTTTACAGTCGTTGTTATTACTTTTTATTGGCAGGAAAACAGCGACTGAGCATGTATCTTACGTTGAGCTACCATTGCGGCTTACGCAACTTTATTCATCGACATAACAACGCATAATTTCGCTCATGCTGGAGTTAGGTATTCTTTTGTAACGAGATGATTTAAGGACGCTTCGTTGGCCAGGTTGCTAAACTCCACATAACTTTAAGAAAATCCTGAAGAACTTTCAAGTATGCAGGTTTAGACAAACTAGTCTGTCACTGAAGCAATTAATAATTATTGTTAATACTCACATATCTTAAAAAAGTGGTGCGTGTAGAATTCGATCCGATCCACGTTCAAACTTATTACATACAAGTTTTTTTGTACGCTGCTTGGACCTTAATTATCAACATAATGGGAATAATTCTAATAGAATTCGGTAGTTCATACTCTCGGTGCAATAACCTTCATACCACCACATGAAGCTTGTAGCTTTGAAACTTGTAGCAATGTTTCACGATAAAATTTGCAGGCATTGGATCATGTTTCTGTCGTCGTCATTGCTTTCATTCAGCCATCTATATAAAAGAGTAATATAATATAAAATAGTACTTATATTTACTGTAGAGCTGAAAGTCCAACGACTTCGATTCGTTGTATTGTTATTAGAAGGAATTCTACCGACCTCAAATAGTTATTATTAACAATACCCCTTTCAGTCACAGTCCACAATGACATTGCATCCGCCTACGATTTCAATGTGTCCGATGTCCCCATTGTAGCTTTTAGGTGGAGAATGACGGGCTAGGTTTTGTGTATGCAATGAAGAGTGAGGAATTCTTGATCTGGCTCAGGTAGGCGTCAATCATTCTAAAGAAATAATAATTAATTGTATTGTACAGATCCTTTGCGCTGCGCCTACACAGTCTACGTAACGTGTTGAAGTCATAAGCACGATGAATATTGATCTTTCCGTCACTGATTAAGTCATTAAAATGTTTGACGTGAAAAGAGTTGAAACATCGGTGGGAGTTAACAATATTTGTGTCTAATTTGTCTTATAATGGTCAATGACGACGGTATATCTGTCCTGAACTAGGAAAGTATGGTTGTTGAAGAAAACGAAGCCAAAAAGTTAATAGTGCTGGTTTTGAAATGTAATCCAGCCTTTACGGCCGTACTTTTGCCATGACGAATCGGAAACTCTCCGTAATGTGGCCATATAATATGAATGCCATTCCCACTGGGGCCATTATGTAATTTTATTTTTATCGTGCTTTTATCCTGAACCCTCTTTAGATACAAAGCGTTGAACATAAAAGATCGTGGAGATCAATACCTCTGTTCGTGGAGCGTAGATTCCTGATCTCGATTGGTCTTTGTTGCCACTAAAAGCTTTGAGTTATGACGATTGTGGACAAGTATCGATATCACCGTTTGTGTTATTGTCTGGAAATGGTAGGCGAGATGCTTATGAATTATGTTTTGTATAATGTTTTTGTAGCTAACAAAAACTCTTCATTCTTAAGCTTAAGCGCTCTATGTTAGAAACTAAAATACTTTCTACTTTATTTTTCTTTTGGTTGTAAAAGTTGTCTTTGCTCAAGTGAAATTTTTAAAGCAGCCTTCCATAATTCCAATCGATATGCTACTATTGTCTGTTAGTTTATAAGCGTCTGGACGCGCGAGGTGTAATAACTGAAACTTTGTATAAAAGTTTTTTGAGTAGCCAGATGAGAGTACCGATTCAATTTCTCCCTTCGACACAGTACATTATAATTTATGAAAATATATACAGTAATTCCTTCTGAATGCGGCTACATCTCTTGCATTACTTTAAGTATCGTAAAATCTAAATAATTAAGATAATAATCTTTATCTTTGTGATTTCCGGTGTGTCGGATTCCACCAGTTATTCCAAAGTTAATGTGTGTGACAACATAAGACGTTATTTAGCAGTTTTGGCGAAGGGAAATAATGCATGAATAACCACATATTAGTAACTAAGTAACTAAGGATCTTAAATTATGTTTGCTAATCCGAACTATATAAATAAAGTCTTTAAAAGGTAGTTAGTTATAACTCTGTTATAAGAATCGGGAATACTAAGCAAGTGTTAAGTTACCTATACGGTCCTATACCTGGTGTGGTTCAAGAACTGAAACTGATAAATTTGGTTGATTTGTTTTGTGAAATGGTACAGAATTAGCTTAGATATTTGAAAGCCCGCATCAATTTTACATACGTCGCAGATTCTTGCGACAACATGCGTCGGTACTCAGTTAGTTACGCGTGTGTAGTGTACACATTCGGACTCGTCTGTTTACGAGTCGTCGACCTGAACAGAAATTACTAAGAACGTATTGTTTTAAGTATAACACAGTTTACAATCTAGGGCGTTACCCCTCTCAAATGAGGTATTTGTTGAACAATAACGCCGTGTTTAGTTTATAAACAACGAATCACATTCAGCTTGGGTAACTTACAAATTTAGTTTGTTCGACAATGTTGGGTCTTGTTTGTAGCAATTGGCGAAGGAATTCAGGTTGCGTTGCTATAATTGTATTCTGATATTGTTTGGTTTGAAATTTTGTGAATTCCATTGTGGCTTGTGAACTCTGATTTAGCTATATCTAATTTTAAAAACGGTTAAAACATTATGATGTATTTTTTTATTTTGTGATTAAGCTTAATAAAAATAAAATGAATTTAATTATCACGGTCATTACTACCCTTAACTGTCCCACTGCTGGGCTCGTATTTCCTTCTACAATGTATGGGGTAATGATCTGTCATGTTGGCCAAGCGCTAATGGACAGATCTCACACACGTTCAAAAACGTGCAGTACTCACGATATTTTTGTACGCTGGAGTAAGCGGTAATTCATTTTAATACGCTTGTTATAAAGAAAATGGTCGTGTGTAGGATTTCAACCAGGGCCGTGTGAGCAACGATCAGGGCACTAGGCTATCACAGCTTGAATTATATTAACTACCAGTTGACCCGGCAAACTTCGTACCGCCATCTGAACGACGGGACGAACATTAATAGTTTGATAGGTAGGAATAGTTTGTAAGTGAAAACAAAATTGTCGTTTTTACTATATTCCTATTTTTTTCATATTTACTCACGTTTGAAACCTTCCCTGGCCTTACACAAATGATTCAAAACCAAAATTAGCCAAATCGGTCCGGCCGTTCTCGAGTTTTAGCCAAACTAACGAACAGCGACTTATTTTTATATGTATAGATTGAAATACTTTATACTTAATAATAAAATATATAACGAAAAGGTGCAGAAATATTAACCATCAGAATTCACATCAAGTTGCCAACTGACAATTTATGTGATGTTTAATAAGAGTGATGCACATATGTAGATAGGCTTGGAATCAGAAGTATTGCTTAGGTTTAAAAGCAGACCAGATCCTGCGATAATTGTACGTGTTTTGTTTCCTAACGAGCTATCTTCAGAGCCACGTGACGTGTATTAATGCGCCCTGCGATGATGTATGCCACCTGTCATAACGATGCACGCCAATACGTTCACATAATGAAGTGCGTGTGTGCGCTTGAAAGAGGAAACTGACCTCTTTGACCATCATTGAGGAAGTTTTAGGTTTTTAAGCAAGCTATTTATCAATGGATTTAAGAGTATCGTACGTTTATCGTCATCCCTACTATAATCCCTACTAATATTATAAATGCGAAAGTAAATCTGTCTGTCTGCTACGCTTTCACGCCTTAATAAACCAATGAACCGATTTTGATGAAATTCGGTATGAAGATAGAACTGAACTTGGGAATGGACAGCTACTTTTTATCCCGAGATTCCTTCGGGTCCCGAAGCGAAGCGAGGGCGGTTCACTAGTACTATATATATCAAACAAAATGTATCTACTAGACGTAGACGTAAAGTAACGAAAATCAGTTACGTTAAAATTACATATGATCAAATTATTGCATTAATTTAAGCATTTTTACATTTTTTTGGCAGCGTTATTATTTAAAAAAAACGTTTTTTTTTATATGTCAATAACGGACAAATGAACAGGCGGGTCACCTTATGGCAAGCGACCTTTAAGGACTGTTTCGTAAAAGACGTCGCAGACGCGTTATCGGCCAACCTTTCAAATGGAACACGTCGAAAATTTCACGGTTAAATTCATAAAGTAGAACATATTTTTACTACTTAGGTATTTATTAAGTAAAATCGACATGCCAGTATTGTAATGTTAATTACAATTCTGTTTACAAATCAATATAAATGTATATTACTCAGAATGTAATATCCTTAAAATATGGTTCAACTATGTTGGGCGATAGTTGCATTGTTTTATCTTAATGGAATTATTGCGTTAAGGAAATATTTAGAGTTTTAGACCAATTGAACTTGTTTTATTAATAATGTCATTGTTGCTGTAGGTTGAGCCGCAGGGCCTAGCGATTCGTGACTCACGAGCTTGTGGTCTTAGCTCCAACGAAGTGTTGATCAT
>DWPQ01000589.1:0-15441 GCA_018251795.1 Perichares adela | reverse complement strand
TGATAATTCCTCAGAAGATTGTATCGTTCTTCCAGATAATATCCAGCCAAAGACAGTATTCTGTGCCACTAAACTCCCTCTATCTCGTTTAATTATGCCATCTATCAATATTTCGCCATATACCTCTGCCCCAAGCAGGATGTCGATCTTCCCTGGTATTGCATAAGTAGGATCTGCTAAGGGTAAGTTCTCAATCTCTGCCCACGGGGAAACGCTAAGTTTGGTTACTGGAAGCAAAGAAGTTAAGGAATGTAACACATAAGCATTTACCTGAATGGAATGTAATGGATTATGTCGTGATTCTAAACGAAGTACAACAGTGTGTTTGATTTGCATACGACCATCTCCTAGCCCAGACACCCAACCACTTACTGGTTCACGTTTAAGCCCTAACAACTGTACTGTAGATTCAGTAATAAATGAGGCCTGGGATCCTTGATCCAACAAAGCTCGTATAATTAATTTACAATTAAATGAATTATATACCTTAACTCTAGCAGTTGCCAACAGCACGCTGTTGGGTGTTACCTCTCCCCTTGAAAATGTAGCTGTTATAAGAGTATCTCCTACAGTTGTCCCATGCTGATAAGATGCACTCGGAGGTGACGTCGGTGTGGTCGCACACATTGACTTTGTAGTCTGAACCTTACTCTCTCTTTCAAAATGCAGTAACGTGTGATGTCGTCTAGAACACTTTCTACAACTCATTGATTTACGACACTTTATAGCTGTATGAGTCGGTGACAAGCAATTGAAACACAATCTATTATTTTGTACAAAATCTTGCCTCGCCGTTGGTGTCATTGCTTCAAACTGACTACAATTAAATATAAAATGGTTCTCGTGACACATCGCACATACTACTCCACTGGTTTTCGGTTTATTTTCTAATTCTGCATGAAATGCTTTAGCCTTATGTTGTGAAGAACGTATGACATTTGACTCAATCATTTCTAAGGAACGGAATCTATTCTCTAAATAAGTACGTAGCTTCTCCCAAGTAGGTAATTCGTCGCCGTTAACGTTAAGTTGCTGCTCCCATTGTATCATTGAATCAGAATCCAACTTCGAAATAATTAAAAATACAATAATTGCGTCCCATGTACTTGTACTGATTCCCATATTCTGCAACGACTTTAAACAGGTTGTAGTAGTATCTAACAAGTGCCTGATAGCGTTAGCCGACTCACTATGTATTTTCTTTAATGCAAATAAATTCTTCAAAATGGCGTTACAATTAAATCTCTTATTATTGTAACGTTGTACTAATTGATTCCATGCTTCTTGATAATTATTATCTGTTATTGAATAATTACGTAACAAATTTAGAGCCTCACCTGACAAATTGCCTTTTAAATAATGTAATTTTTGTACTGACGTAATATTCTTGTTGCTGTGAATCAATGTAGAAAACATATCGAAAAATGTCTGCCATTCTTCATATTTGCCACTAAACGTCGGTAGGTTAATTCTCGGTAATTTAACATCGTTGTTGCATTTGTCTGTGGCCACGGTTAGCGACGGAATATGATGGGGTATTTGCTGACTGGTATTGAGGCAAAATTGATTGCAAAGCTTCTCGTAACATAGTTTTATATAATACATAAAATTCTTCAAAACGTTCATATTTATTCTCGGTGAAGTATGCTTCGCTTCGGTCTTTCGACGCAATCGAAACAATTGCCTTATGTGCCTCTTTAAACTCCAAAAACTGCTGTTCCAATACCTCTAATCTAGTTTCTAAATAAGATTGTTTTAGTCTCTCTTTAGGTGTTTTACGATAATTCTTCTCAGATCTCTTTATATTCTCAAACAACTCTTCTTGTAATAAATGTAACTCCTCCATAGTAGCCATATTTTTATTCACTCGTATATTATGAAGACACGTAATAATTAATGTTCAAAACTCATAATTTTTCACGTTATAACTCGCTCACTCAATGTTCCGTGTAAGATAATTATTCTCAAGTTCTCAATACTCAATCTTAGCACTGGTAGATAGTTTTTAAACTCTCAAATCCGTTTATTACACGTAAATTACAATTTACTTATAACTTGCACTCATTACGAAAAAACGCCGGTAGCCGCCATTGTTCTCGAATCGCTTGCTCGCTGGGCGCCGGCCGTAGAATGTAATCCGGTTCGATTATGGACCATATGTTAATGCTTTATGTATAAAGCAAATTCTCAGCTTGTTGGGGTTGGAATAAATAAATACTTGTCTTCTCAATGTTCCTTTAATCACAACACTCTCACTTTTTTAAACAACATAATGTGGACTGTATCTTTTGGTAGGTATAACTATGAATGGGCGTGCATAGACACAAAAAACATAACTTATAGATTAAACATAGACACGAACTTGTCTTATAGATTATACATTCCGCCCACCAAGAACAAAGTTCTTTATACATGTTACAATAACTCAGAGAAAAACTAAAATAAATATAACTCAATAACAAACTCTTCAAAACAAATGATATAAACTTGAGAATTACCGTAAAAATAAAGTAAGAAACAGTTTATTGTTAGGTTGGTATCGCGGCCCACGGGTAAATTTTCATTTCACTCTATACAGAGTTTTGAGTTTGTCACGAAGAGATTACCCATCTAACCTCGGCAACCCTATTAAAGTGGTACAAGCCCAGATTGGAAATTCCGACTTTAATCTGTTTAAATGCTAGTCGTTGTGGGAATGTGAAATACTTAGTTTATTTATTTGCTTACTGTGTAACAGAAATACATTAAGGTATTTACGTGTTACTGTATAAATAATAATGAAAGATAAAATACAACAATCGATTAAAACAAAAATGAGACATCCATGAACATACCGACCAAATATTCCCCTTTTGTGTATGCGATTCTTATATCTGATGTTTTATTAGCTAGGCTGTCGGCAACCCTTTGATTTGCGGAAGCCAAATTGAGTTGTCAATATTTATTTGATTTAATATTAAAAAAGAAATTGTTGAAATACATTAAAATTAAATTTATAAATAAACAGAAATAGTAAAGCCTAAGGATGACGCCAAATGCATCACCGATGCGTTGACAGCCAAGAAATAACACAAAATATTGTCGAAATATCAAATTTCATACTTTTTCACTAAGAAAAAATTGTATTCTTGATTTGTGTTTTTTTTTAATAAATAGCCATTTCTTTACCTTGAAGTACAGGATATAACTATGATTAAACAATTTTCATCATGAAATATCGAACTGAAATGATTACTATGTGAATTATATGCTGCGTAGTTACCAGTTATATATATTGTTTTGTGAGAATTAACTAAATTATCATATTGCATAATTTTCCGTAGTTTTCCTATTGTTATGTAAATTCAACGTTTAACAATTTTCTACATGTAGCGTAATCGACTATAGACTGACCTTGAAATACCTTCATGCATTAACTAATTGCCTTCTCAAATTTAAAATATTTTTGTTGCAACATTTTTTTTGTAAACTCTCGTTTCTATCTTATTTGCTATGAATAAATGACCTAAACAATCCGTGTTATTTTGGTTAATTTCAAAATTAGTACACTCTTCCCAAAATTTTCCTCAACATGGAAGAAATCGCTGCTAAGCAAAAACGTCACATTTTGTATTTCGTTTTTTTTTTAAATATTTTTCAAATTACCATAGCGTAACGCGTTGTACGATAAAGTGTATTATTATATTCTTCAAAACTATTTCTTTTTAACACTTGCAATCATGATACGTAATTTCGCAATTATTTTTAAAACTATTTAATTCCCGAAACTAAATCAGTTCAATTATTATTTAATGACATCAAGTTCTGTAGTGTAAGGCGATATGATACATTCTAGTATATTCCACAAGACATCATTAACAATTAAATTGATTAAAAAGAAAATTGTTATCTTAACACTAAATAGATAGACCAGATAAGATAAAAAGATAAAACAATGAAATATAAATTCACGCTACTACTACGACATGATAATTTGTAATACGAGTACATACAAAAACTTTGCAATAAACCTATTTAGGGACTTGGATCCAATAACGCGCATTCCAGGGCACATATATTTCCTTGTGATGAAGGAGACTTGGAGCACCACGCTGCACCAGTACTGGTGATAATGTTACCATGTCAATATTTCCTATACAGCCCGAAGACCTTCTTCATGACTTAACGACTAATATAACAAGCGAGATCGACGAGTCCACGTGACCCCCAAAGCACGGAAGTGTTCAACAATTGTGTCACTAGCGGTCATTCATCCAAGCATAGGCCGCGTCTGTATTTACTTAATCCAGTCCAACACTAACAATCGACACAAGCCGTTGGACCACGGTGGCTTCCAGGTTAAATCCACTGAAGCCGATTAGAAGTTGCCTCGCAACCGGTTCCTAAGAAAATTCAATGTACTTTCTATTTAATGTTGTAAGTTACATACCTCCCGGTACGAAACCCATGTATGTTTTAGTGGATATGCGATGCACGTGAAAAAAATAATACAAGTACATTATTTTAAAGTATCGTGGAATATAGACATTTTAATAAGCGTACGGTGCGTACGTACAACGTTGTTTTGCCGTCACAATCAATGTAACTGGGTCTAAATAACGGCGTAAATATCGACTATCGTAAGTATCCATATCATACTAAAATAGAACTAAAACTGAACTGGAGTACTTGAATAAAACTAAGAGTTAAGTAAGAAAATGTAATGTAAACTTAAAAAAATCAATAAAACATTGCTTTTTATACTTTAATGTTGAGAGTAATTTTAATTATGTCAATATTTTTTTTTAAATAAACTTACTAATCATACTAGTCACATTTGAATACGTCGTGCAAAAGTTAGTCTTTCAAGTAAACAATGGTCGAAAATAAAAATTTACGTGAACAGAAGTTAATCCTAGATCTATCTACACACCGTATCAGCATTGTTTGTCTCTATGACTATTGTTTGGTCCCTGATATTTCTTTAATCGTGATACTCTTTTAAATACGCCATAAGTGGCATGTTTCATTCGAGAATGATAACAAGAATAGCGTCGAACGCTGCGCGGAGGTTCTCGGCTTTCTATTCTGTTTGTAAATGTAAACATTGATCGAATTATCGTTCTATCGCCTCTAAGTGGCAACATGGAAACAACGGGTGGAGCCAATCGCAAAAATAACGCATCTATACAGTTGTAGAAAATATTATTTCGTTTGTTACTGGGTAACCGAGCGACTTCGCAAGCATATCCATGTTTAAATTAAAAGATTAAACTCAAAGGTAAAAACTACTTCGAAATCTGACGATCATTTTCCGCTATCTCGCAACATACAGATAACTATTTTAAAAACATTATTAACTATTGACTATTGTTTCCTGGTTTCATTACTTGAATGTACACTTTCATTTACATTTTATGTAAAAAACAACTCTATAAAGCCACCTCAATACGATGTAACAATCCATTCCGAAGCCTCGTCCTTTCCAATCCAATTAGTTTGAAGTCATCCTTCATTGCACTTGTAACACACTTCTTAGGACACTGTATTGCAAATCGAATGACACCACCTCCTAAGATTACGGAACAGTCCAAGTTCCTTAATTATTAAATTATTATTTTATACATCCCAAACAGTGTACACAGTAACTGACTGCACACAATAAGCTGCTCACCTCACGGTAAAAACCGTTGTCTACCTTCTCAAGTCCAGGGACGAGGCATGGCGTTAGGTGGTGTGTATCTCCCAGTAACTTGTAAGGCGTCTTTTGTACCTAGTTTTATAAAGCCTAAGCCTACGGTCACTGACCTTCACTGGCAGGGACGACTTTTATTCATGGTATTGGGTATTGAGTTGGATGAGTTCAAACTCATATGTGTTGTACGTCAGAAGATAAATTAATCTATCGATCCCGATTGTTATAATTAGATAGCCGTCATGTAGCTACGTCAAAACTTTCGGGCGTATAAAATCTTCCGATACTTGCATTGACCAAGTTTTAGTAATTATCCTCTCCAGCTCCAGGGCTTTTCAATAACAAGTGGAGGCCACTAATATATATACCCTTAATCTGATGTAATGCCACATGCCGTTGTACAACTCATTTGACGCATTTCGCCTCGGAAATCACACATAAAACATAAAATAAAACTAGACTTCCCGGGATTTACGTAAAACTATTTTATGACGCCATAATCTAAGAATTTGCAATGTTATATTTATAAACACCAAAGTTTCATCGTCATCATCATCGTTCTAATTACAAAAGTATTTAGGAAAATACATAATTTTGTATTCCTAATACATCTACTGGCTGTTGAGATATAACTTCGACAGTCCTAAGGTCTACAAAATTTGTAAAAAAACCTTAAATTTTGGCCTTCTATCACTGAGTTTTTATTATTAGCTGCATAGAAATTTTGATTGAATAGCTATTTATGCTAGATGATTACATTTCTACTCAACAGCATCTCTTGCGTTAAAAATAATAAAGATTAAATTCTTCGATGTTTATGAGTAAAAGATCTTTCAAACTTTAAGGCCTACAATTTTCATAACTGCTCGGGCTGTTAGGTTAACCATGTTTTATATATTTCGAGATAATCACACAATCAATAATAGCTTGTTTATTTCTCAATCATGTAATCATAAATAAACACGTAATAGTCACATCAAGAGGTAGGTGTATTGGTGGCAGATCACGCGGCATGCAGGTTCAGTGGTACTGTACCTTATCTGGCCTTCCGTCTGCCCTCGTCTTACAACGATAACATTTTTATCGACACCAGTGATAGTTGTAGTGTATGACACATATTGCAAATATCGTAACAATCTACTACATAACCCATATGCAGCAACCGGTAACGTGTGCTTATGTAGATAAGCCATTATCACAACCTACTGATCCCATTACCGACTCGGGTCATCAGTCAGAACGTGGAAATGAGCTTGGGCCATATAGCTTGGTCACGGTGGTGGATGCCGCGGTAACCCCTCCATACTGTCGATTTGTGCCCGATAGATCATAAACGAGGACATTTTAATATCCGGCACTAGAATTATTTGTGCTACGGAAGGCATGCACATACACAATTTGAAATCACACATATCCACTACACGAAAAGTCTGGGCCGGGAATCGTACCCGGTATCCCTCGCTCGACAATCAAGCAGTCACTGATGTCTCAACATAAAAGATTGAATACTATAAATATTACGACTGGAAAGAGTAAAAGCTATTATATCTGTATCTTTAGTGTGTTTTATTTTTAATAAATTGACCTTCAGTTTCAGATAATTCGAGAATTCAATGTGAGGTCAATGACAGCTAAAAATATTTGATCTTTTCTCTGTGCCAGAATAATTCAGTATTAATGTATTATAATGGAGGTAAACACGTCATGCATTGATTCAACTGTTTGCTGAGTTCAGATGTGAAATAAAAATATCATTATCTGTTTTTATTCTATGGTTTACTAACGACCCAGTATGGGTTTGAGCAGTTTATCAATAACCAGATATGTATAACTATTGACAGCCCTTATATGCTTCGCATTAGACGTTTGACGATTAGATGGTACATTTAAGTCACAAAAACATGGTCACAATGTCGTATAAAAATATAATACATAGATAGCATAGCATCCTTTGTTTTTTATCACAAATTAAAACAAATAGTCGTGTTTAATTCTTTGCAAAATTCTAAAGAAAAAATAATTATCAAGAAGAACAATAAGCTTATGATACTAAAACACTGTTGGTTGTATAAAGATGATGCATAAATCTAGGAGGTATGTCGCTTGTCTAACCAAATTATATATCAGCATAGTTCGCCATAACAATGAAGCAATATTTTAATTAACGACTGTCGGAAAAATGTAATACAACATAAGTAAACATTGGATATTACACACATGTTGCATGTCCTACAAACTAGTTTCAAGAGCAATCTCTTATATAAGTATTTACGCAAAAACAATGATGTGAGTCACTGTCAAGAAAATATAGAATTTCTAGTATAATAACCTTCTAGATTGTCAAAAACTTATTGATAAGAACAAAAACATAGTACGTGCTAAACACAACATTCTATCCTTAATAGCTCATCTGCTATCATATTATTACTTGTAAATCTGTTTCTTCCGTGCAGATGTAAATAAGTTGCATCCGCAACTGATAAGCACGGCATGGCACAATTCTTTACATGGTGCTAGTAGACATCTTTACACAAAATGATTTTACTTTCACATACAAATATATCTCAAACATAGATATTTTTACGCTATGTAGGTAAGATCTAATACTTCGTCTTCGTATTCCACATTAAAATTCCCGACACTGGGGCGGCGACACGTTGTTTATCAATATGGAAGCGGTAATTAAACCATTCAACGTAAATATATAAAGATATGGAAAAATATATTTATGAGTAAACAACCAAGTTTGTAATTATAACATTTTACTGGCCCGAAGCATAAACCTTTCAGTCAATCCTACCGCATCCTGTTCGGCTTCATCCCTGGAAGCCATTCATCAATATGATTGCATGGCGGGCCGCAATAAGTTGTTCGACTAGCGCCAAACGACGGCTTTGCGTACGTACTCGCAATAAATACAGGTAACCTATAAAGCCTTGCAAGTCTCGCAACCAATAATTTGCACCCAGGATAAATAGCCCTACAAGTGGCAACCCACCTTCCGAACAACCCGAGGACTCGTTTGCATGAAACAAAATATGCTCTAGACTCCACAGAGTACCTAAGTATGATTACCAATAGCAATTTAAATCTTGTTATCGAGTATATTATAACCCGAACGCCACGCCATTATACGTGAGCTCCAGCTTGCCTTATAGATTATCCCTTTTTGTAACATTGTACAAAGACGTGCATTTTTTTCTTAAAAACTGGCTCCCTGCAGCTTGAGATTGTGTTTAAATGAGGAATTCCTAAGCGCATTTTGCTCTTCATAAACGGCAATTCATGAATTTATTGCATTTTAACAAACTAGCAACATAATACATTAGTGTATTTCTATAAACAGAAAAAAAATTTTTTTTTTTAAATCAATCACACAGACAAGTATAACGACTCAAAATTAAAAATGGAAATAATGAATTGCATTTTTCATTTAGGTATCTAAAACCAATACGAAAACTGAAACGGGGCAGAATTCGTGCGTTACATAATTTCTAATAATTTTCATGTAGGTAGCTTTCCGTTTAAAAGAAAAAGGTGCCTTGCCGTGCAGTTGAAGCAACGTACTGGAAATGACTGGAATATTTGTCTGTCCGTTACTGCATCATACGATATTCTAAATAATTAATATATTTCTGATTCCCTACTATTAAAAAATTATACCGCTGAAGCAAAAACATGTTGCAAACATTAACTCTAAAGTGTCTGATAAAAATTAATAGCAATGACTTCGATTGTAAGTGAGTGCTAAATGTAACGAATAAGTTTCGTGAAGAAAAGCAATCGCGAGGTACTGTTAGTATATGGCAGTTAAGTTTCGTTTAAGTTTTGAAGATAATGACATTGAGAAATTATTTTGTTTACCGTACATTATTTTCTATCTAAGATTTAAAAATTACAAAGAATTTACACGAAAATTCATGCATTTAACCGAGATACCATCATGTTTATTTTTAAAATAGTTATCGATATACAATAATTTAATACATCACAACTTTCTACTATGTTAACAATGGTAAAGGTTATTTGACACGATATTCAAGTAACACAGTTGAACTCATAAATACCTTTTTCATCAACACAGGAATTTCATGTTCTAATGACATTTTGAAATCTGAAGAACTCGTAAAGCAGCCACTGTTACTATCACAGAGATGATCCATCAATCACAACCACTATAGTCTGATTTGTTCCACTTACGCTATTAAGTATAACGACGTTTATTTATTTATTGATACATAATTTATAATTAATGCAGCACTAGAGCGATAACTGTCACACGATACCGGCGTGTTGTTTACTTTTCGCGTCTCGGTAAATGTGAAATAATTTATTTTGATTCGTTGTCGTTAACAATGCGATCCGTATGTATGGCGTGTCAGTGCGGGTAGGTTGAAGTCGGCCGGTTCGATGATGGTTGCGCGGCCACCCGTCGCGTCGCCTGCACGCCAAACGAATGAGCTCAATTCAATGAGCGAGTTGAGTCTTGAGCAAGCGCCAGACGCGCGACGGATCGGCTACGACTGGGCGGCTGGCCTGCGCGTTTCATGTCGCTACTTTTTACCAATTTGAAACATTCAGTCGATACGTTAACCGTCCACCTCGTTTGATTCTGTTTACTTTAATTATGTAGACAGATAATCCGTCGATTGCCCCGATAGGGAGCACATGCACATATTTACAACGACATCGGAGTATAAATAAACGGCACGGTACCTCTGCGTGATACGCACGCGCCGGTCGAGTGATAGGATGGCGCCCGCGATGCTGCTACCACCGCCAACAGTTGGCGGCCAAAAATCAAATCACACATTATAGCCGTCACTCTTTAGGAATTCATAATGGTGAAGTGATATCTGAGTACCATGTGACTACAGCCTTTCTTCTATACAGACAACACATATTTGCAAGTAGGGTATACGGGAATTTATCAATAGTGTATAGAAAATGAAGCTTTAGGCCAGTACTTGTCTCGATATAGTATAAAGTATCTGGAGAAATTAATCTCAACACCACTGTGTTGGCCATAAAATGAACAACAAGTTGCCACCATAAATTTTAAGTGAGCCCCATAATCCTACTATCAACTTCCAAGCCCAGGGTAACCAGTTAAATCCGGTTAGTTAATTCTAGATCTACATTGAATTCTTGTACATCCGGCTAAATATTCTAAAACAACATTGTCTTTTTTCCATTTTGATTTTTCCATTTATATTGTTTGCATTGCATTTAATAATAATAACTTCAGAAGCTCTATCTTTTATGATATCATAATTACTTAATGAGACTGTCTCAATAATCATAAATACCGCAATTAAATCGAATTTATGGTATAGGTTTATTATATTTTTAATGTATTAAGTAGGCAAACAAGTAGACAGATCACCTGATAGTAAGTGATTGGTGATTAGAGTTGTCGGCCGAGAAATAACAATTTAGTACCCACCTACCTGAGATTTGATCTTAAACTTTATGTGACTAAATTATGTATGCATTCATTTTGTTCAAACTGTTAAATTTTTTGTTGCAAAATAAAATAATCTGGTAAAGTTAGTAAATAAACTATCTCTGTACATCACAACCCATAGGCTACCGCTGCTGATTTAGGGTTTCCTCTCACAACGTGAATGTTATAGGCCACGGTCATACACGCTGCCCAAGTGCACATAGCAAACTTATTAATATGCAAGTTTCCTCATGATATTTGCTTTTACCGAATCGAGCTTTAATTATTTCGTAATAGGGACATAATTAAAGGAATATTTTAAGTGTACATAAAAATAATTATTTTTGCACCAAAAATACTGATTGTGCAACAAATTAACCGAAGCCGAACCGAGCCCAACCCTCGAAAAGGTTAGGTTAGGTTCGTGTTAGACTGATTTTAAAATACAGAAAACGAAGGGTGGGGGGCCCGGCAGGGCTCCCCGACCGCTGAATTACATTATATCATATATTTATGAAATATACATTATTTGGTAAAATAATTTGGTGCCCATTTATCCATTTTTGTAAACGTTTCGAATTTTATTGGTAGTACAATATATACATTTTTGGGCAACGTTTAAATACAAGCCATAATTAAATAATTAGAGTCGCGTGTAGGAATTGAAGCCGGGCCTGTACGTCAGACCTGCGTACAAACCACTAGACGATAACTGCCTTTTAAAATTAAATAGTACTGAATAAATTAGGTTTCTTTATTACCAGAACCAAAGTTATAGAACATGATTTTCAACTTTATGGCAGAAAAAAAATGTTTCATCGAAACAGTACATAACACAATCGATTTCATTGTATACGAATCAATGAATCAGTACCCAACTCGTGTACAAAGTAATTAAAACACCATAACACAACAAGTCAAGGTTGTCAACACCGGCTGTTGAAATAAATAACATCTATTAATGAGTTAAATAATAACATGATATATTAACTAAAATTACAATCCAAACATAATAAGGAAGCCCTGTGCATTTAAATTTGTTACTTATAAGAACAGCGTTAGTTGTCATTTTATATTATTGATGGTGCTCGATATTTATAAGTTGGAAGTACTAGGAAGATAAAATGATGAATAGACGTAGGGTGCGCGCCGCGTCCCAACGCACCTACCAAAGCCGGATACCGATCAGTAAAATATTCATCGGATAGACCCTAAATTGAGAACCGGCTATTACCGACAAACTATAACACGAAGTTCGTTCACATGTCATGTCGTAAGGCCGTATAACTTTAACACTATTCAAGCTATAAAATCATATTAACAATTGTCATATTTTTCATGACGATATAGGTATGTAGTTACTTCGGCTTGTTTTTATTATGTCAGGTATATCTTTAAGTATTAAGACAATATCTATGGGTGTATATACTTAATACTGCACTTAGTTAATGTTGGAGTTTTGAATAATAACAAAATAAAATAAATATTTACATATTCACACCGCACTAAAATTATTTTTGCGGGTGACATGGGCACTCCATTCATAAATGGTATATTGCAAACACTTAAAGAAATTGAATGCGGAACCCGTCAGCTGATAGAGTCTCTATCACCAGTAGGTACAGATCCAATTTTATGAAAAAAAAAATTAATTACATAATATACAGCTAATATGACGTATGAAGCTTTATGAAACCACACACAAATCATATTAGGATGTATTTCATATTTACTATAGTTCCTTAACACGAGCAGAAGAACCGCAAGCAATATTATGTCCTTTGAACTTTATACAGGGTGTAAGGCAATCGCTCCCAAAAATGAAGACAGGTGATAAATATAATTAAAGTAAGTGAGAAAAAAAAACATTTGCTTACAACGTTTTTTTACCAGTGGCGCTCGACATTGAAAGCAAATGTTCTTTTTTCATCCAAATCGGTTCTTTTCTCGCTCATCATCAAAGGTATCATCAATACTATCTACTTGTTACAAATATTCGTCCGTGTCCTAATTCGATACATCACCTACAATCACGCAACAGTAGTACAATTTATAGTAGTCATCATTTAATTTATGTAATTGCGCTTCTATCGCTGGCTACTAGCGGCTACTACGTCCCCACATTATGTACTTACAACGCATAAACATATACAACAGCAATGATTTTAAATTTTTGATTTATAACTAGAAAAGATGACTTCAAAATCCTTGAGAACATTGAATAAAGTATTTCCTAGATAACAAAATAACATCTCAAAATTATGAATATAACATGTTATGCAAACAATTAATCATTATTACATTATTATTATATTAAATCATTTTACTCAGCAGATATATAAAGTTCATAATTGTATGTTATTCCATATGCCTTCTTTCTTTTTAAAAAATGAAAACCATATCTGAAGGTAACACCGCGTCCAATAAGCGAGTTAAAATTACAACTCGTCGGTCGGAATACCGCGGTCTTAAACATGATAGAACGTCAAGTATAAATCCAAATAGGCCATTCCTCGAGGCACGCAATCTGGCCCGAGAGCTAATACAACTATTCCATATTGAGTTCAATGAATTTAGTTGTCGTGAGCCCGACAAAAGGCTGCCTACGCTTGCGGTAACTCGGAACCAAATGTACTGGAGCTATATGCCCCGACTAGAAATAAACTTTGCCAGACATGCACAGATAACTCCCCGGCATCATAACTATACCGATATCGAACACAGCACCACACGGATGTAAGCATTAAAACGTTTTGCAATGATTTTTCAATATTTGACGTCTTGCACATATGGCATGTATCTGAATAACAGATGAGCATTATGTAAAATCTAAGACTAAGTCTTTTTAATATTCGTATTTGCGTGCATCAAGACGACGACAGCCGAAACACGAAGAAACACTAAACTGCCGAAAGACAATGACAAATGGATGACAATGACAATGCGTATGAAGGTTAATAAAAACATTTTACTTTGTTTATAGCACACTAGTGAACCGCCCTCGCTTCGCTTCGGGACCCGTAGGTATCAATCGCGTAGGTCTCGCTCCCGTATTTCCCGAATTTCGGGATAAAAAGTAGCCTATGTGTTATTCTAGAACATAAGCCAACACTGCCAAGTTTGATCAAAATCCGTCAAATCGTTTTTTCGTGAAAGAGTAACAAACGTATATATATACATCCTCACAAACTTTCGCATTTATAATATTAGTAGGATTCATTTTTCAGTTTACTTGACATATTATTCTGTTCAATGTTCAAAGCAGTAGTACCCTAGTAGTTTGAGATTGGTCTCCAGAACGAGAGTGCGAACGTTCTAATCCGGCACCAATCATTTTCAAAATTATGTGCGTATTATAAAATGATCACTTGCTCCGCTGTAGGAATACGTCGTGAGGAATACGTTGAGAGTTCTCCATAATGTTCCCGAAGGTGTGAGGAATCCGCCAACCTGCACTTGGCGAGGTGGACTATTCAAATTCAAAATCATTTATTCATGTTGGTATCAATTATACACATATGCACGTAAATTTTTTGCGTTCACTACCGTTTCGCAAAGGTGCTTTATCTTGGCTTTATCTGTATATATAAAATTCTCGTGTCATTGACCCATTGACCCATTTTTATGAAATTCTGTATGTATATTCAGTAGGTCTGAGAATGGGTTGTAAAGTATATTTTATACCCCTAAGTTATATTATCCTAACTTATGGGTTGTAGTGATCGGAAATAATCATCCATGAATGACCGAGCGCCAACGTGGTCAACAGAACTGCAGCCAATTTCTTGAGAATTGTCTCTTTCCGCCAGAATGGATAATACAGGATGACGTTGTTAGCAGCATCCAGGAAAATGTAAGATGCCAGTTTTAATTTTATCCCTTACACCAACACAGTGATGTCTAAATCGTATTTAAATAGGACATAACTATATAAAATGTAATTTCAGTTGAATTGTAAAGAGGTCACGGCACAACGACGCCTTCGTTCTCGTCTCAGCCACGATTGTCACGTCATTTAGCGTCTGTCGCCAGAAATCCTATTGCATACATATTTACCAAGTTTGTTTAAAATCTTCTTGTTACATCGTTTATTTCTTATTAAATAACTTCTATTATATGTTTATCCTTATAGTGTTTTCCTTCACCGAAACAAGTTTCTAATTTTGCAATGATACGAGTATTATTAATTGATTAAAACTTACTTTGATGAAAGACATCGTTAAAAAAACCTGAAATCTTGAGAGTTTTCGAATTCAAATTCAAATTCAAAATCATTTATTCATATAGGTATTCTTGATACTCTTATGCACGTCATATTTTG
>DWPQ01000588.1:0-15446 GCA_018251795.1 Perichares adela | reverse complement strand
CGTGCTAATCGTTCTGAGTGCGATGCCCCGATGTTCTTACTTTAAATGTTGTTTATTTTCCGACACTCTATATGCGGTTCATGGAAATCTATATATACACGTTATTTCCATTATAACCTTCCTGTAGTAGTTATATTTGTGTTAAATGAATGATAAATGTACAAGTTATTACTGAACGACTTCGTTGAAACTATCAAATTATTTATTGTTTTTTTTTTGTATGACAGAAAAATGTGACTGTTTTACTTATTTTACACAAATACGGGTTTGTATACAATTTCCAAATAAATGTTAACGTGTGGATTTCATTCAGAGTATGTCGATTTTGGCAGTGATGGCAACATTTTATAATAAATCAATTTTCATGAACCGATTTGCATTCCAATTTTCATGTTTTGAAGCATTGTAATCGTAATAATTATTATACATTGGGTTCTAAGGTTTGATATTGTGACTTGTCTTAAAATTAATTAATTTCTAAAATAAATTGCTCTCGCTATGAATTTTAAGAAGCGAATATCTTAAAGCATGTGGCTAAGTTTTACGAAGGAGTTCCTTCTCACACAACAATACAGTTATTTATTATTGCAGCTCACTTTATACACCAGGACCAGGGGTTAAATATATATGAATTAACATGTATTGTAAATTGTAAGTTTTTACATTTATCATTCCGATATTAATTTGTTTTATTGTTGTTCTGAAACAATTGTCACAACAACAATCATAATGAATTTATAATAAATTGTTCCGATAACCGGTGCAATGCAACAGCGAAGACAGTGCTAAGATCTAATTATGCAATTTCGTGGTTTACTTGTAAAAGTATTTGTTAAGTTGTCAGGAAATTGATTATTGCTTGTGGATAAATGATTAATTTTAAGTTTTAAAGTCGGGTAATATGTTGGAAGTGTGTAAGTCGGCCGAGGGCTGCTGTCTATTGAGCGGAGTGCAATCGTAATGGGTACCTACTGCAGGTGTTGTTTGTAATATGACGTTGCTGATTGATACTATCAGATTATGTATATATTTCGCCGCATGGTAAACTCGCGTGTAAGAGTTACGTTATAGAGTCGTGGCCTTCGCTGGCGGCGCTTGCCGAGCGCCCGAAGACTGCATTTCTATAATCGCGCCCTGAGACACGATAGATGAGGTTTCCGTGTCGTCTAGATTACCTCTTGTATGTTGAGTCGCGATTCGTTTGTACAGCTAAAGGTGACTCTGTGGAGTTACGGTTCGTTACGCACATTATTTTATATAGTTAAATACATTCTGTTTTAATATTTTTACGTGTATAGTAATAATGAGGTAAATCGTAAAAATGCGCCGCGTGCGGATATTTCTAGCTTTATAGAAGATGCGATTGGGAAATTAAGACGAAAATGTTTAGGATTTTTTAAGCAATTGTAGTTATGATATGAACGAAAAGTAACCATATAATTGTAACGGAGCGTGTATGTAATGTGTGAACTTAAATGTATTTACCATTACAGTACTTTATTGATCGTGCAGGCTCCTAGACTATAAAACGTATTAATAGACATATACTTAACTGGTGGTAAATAATATAATACAATACAAGTTAATAATTAAATGTACGTAACTACGTTATCACTCAACGTTTAAGGATTCGTGAAGCAATTAAATAAAGTACGAATTTACTTGTTTCGATGTACTTAATGAAGTCTTCGATAAATAGTCAGTATTACTTAATTTCTCAATTGCAGTGTACACACTCCGACACACGGACACTACGGGACGCGACCGATTTTATATATACACGTTTAATATTTATTTAATAAGGGTGCAAAATAATTAGTGTATTACGATTTAATACATTAATGAACACAAGATGTAAAACATGCCAAATGGTAAGGTCGTTGTTGATCAAGTGGTGCGCGGCGCCGCGGCGTGCCGTGACGGTACTGGCGGTACACACAACACAAAACACTAGCTATGGAAAAAACATTTCGCAGTTCGTGGCAAAGGGATCATATTGAATCCTTATTAGGGGTTCAAACATCTGTAACATTAAGTAAAAGACTGCACGGTATTGCTCTTTTACACGAATATTTAATAAAAATATGGCTGTGAAGACAACCCGCTGTTAAGTGTTACACAAGCGGTGTCGGGGTGTGTACCTCCACGTGCACCGGTGGCCAGCAGCGACGACAGCGAGAGGCTGCCTTCATTTCACGTGTTTCAGACTTTGCGATGTGTATTAGCGATGCGTAAATGCGAAATGTCAATCGAGACGACGTGTTGGCTTACTCAAATAGTCGTACAAACTTATTGCGTCTTGAGTTAATTTTGCAGGTAGATAATACTACTTATTTAATTTGCAGTTAAACCGTGAACACGATCCCTGCACCTCGATCGAAATATTGATAAAATTTATATAGCAAAAACCCGTATTATGACGTGTCACATAAAAATGAAGTATTACTTTTAATACGTATGTCACTACCTACTACTTACGTAAGTTCGTTACACTAACGTTGAAGTACAGCTTTCATGTAACGAAGGCAGCCTCCGGCCGCGGCCGCACTGGTCGCCGCGGTGCTTACAATCAGGACTGATATTTATTTATAAGCTTCACCGTTTACCCCTTCACTGACGTATCAGTTGTTTTTGTCCAAATAGGTATCCGAATGTACACCCGGACGAGATGCTCGTCCCGGACTTGTGTTTCGCAGTATGTTTGTCTAATAACTTATTTTATAATGTACTACAGTGTTTAACTTATTAGATAATGTATGTCACCTGCAAGTGACGTTCTATACGGTGGCAGGTATCGTGGTCATGGGTCGTTGAAACAGCTTGGACGCAGATGGATCATAAACTCATAATGTCAATCTGTCATGTTTCTCGTCGGCACCGTAGCTGCACCGTTAGTTACGTTCATTTAACTAGGATGAAATATTTTCACAAAATTTGTATTATGACATTCGGTCATGACGTAAGTTAAATGAAACCTAAAGATAATTCATTTGCAACATCTCGAACGGGTTAACACGCGCAGTTTAGATATTATTACGGTGTAGATCGTATATCTACCGAAGTAAAATTTTATACTTTTTTTTTATTAGCTATAACATTTTTTTTAAACGTCAAGTGTTGTATACTACACATCCATAAAGATACGTAAACATTGAATGTTAGTAAGAACTATAATATAATCGATACAGTTAACGCACTTAGGTGACTCATTCCGAACTTATAATAGTGTTCGATATTTGTACTTTTAGGTTGTACTCAAACATTTCCTACGAAACAAAGCAATCTCGCTGATATTGTATCTATAAACCAATTATCTTCACTGTGGATCATAACGTTTTGTTGTCGTGTGTGAATGTTTCCTTATGTTCTAAAGTCGGTCAGACTATCCTTTGGTATGTATTTTGTAATCTGAGTGTCAAATTGAGATGCCAAATTGTTTATAAATTGTTGGTTAAAAACCTTCATTCTTGAAGTCTCTACAAATGGAAAATTACCCTTTAAAACGTTTAACTTTACGCATACGGAACATGTTTACGTAGCACTAGCAGTAGCACTACCCTGTCATCACAGTTCTATCTGAACCTACTGACATTTGGTTAGTGTCATTAAATATCAAAAGCACACTGTCTAAACGTCTATTTACACTAACATTAAAATCAACCGAAGGAAACATCAAGCGCTTTGTACTACAACTTGCACACAAAAATATAAGTTTTTAAAATGCAATACCTCTGAAATGCGTCTAAACTTTGGTTGTATTTTGAAAATAACTCTTTCGTACTACCAATTAGTCGACTAGATTTGATAGTCAATATCAGGAGTATTGCGCCGTCTTAAGTGCCAAATTCCAAATTGAACCCACTATAACGATCAGGTGATACTCACAACAGTAATAGAAAATTAATTCACGACACAAATAAACTTTATTTTGCTACAGTTAAAGTTTATAATGGATTAATACAACGAAATTAAAATAGTATCAGTAGGTATTATAACGTCCTAAGAACTTTGGCTAATCGTGAACAAGAGACTTCAAGAATTGTTATAGCTAGTTTTCCTTGTACTAATAATAAGTAAATAATTAAAAATATGTTAATGATTTTGTACAAGCCGGACTTGCGACGTCGCCTGACGACGGGGGCAGTGCCAGATTTGTTTTGTTACATTAATAATGTACCCGTAAAACTTCACTGCCACTAATTTAAAAATAAAATATTGGAAACGATTTCTGTGTTTCATTGTTTCTCACTCGACAAGTACGATTGCTACTTCTGCCTGTTCACATGTAATGCCGGAGCATCTTCGAAGATTGCCGACAATGGTTTAGTGAGTAAGAATCACCCAAAACCCATCATACCCCGGAGAATTAGGGATATATTATACTTGAAACCCAACCTCAGGGATAAAAAAAATTGGGTACAAGACACGCTACAACTTACATAAAATGAATTAACATAATTGAAGCGAACTAGTGATAGCTTAAATATCGTACAGCACTTTCATAACCCACAAGTACCGGTAGTTAACTTTGAAACATGTTTCGTTTTTAATAATGTAATTCACAGTTGTGTTTGGACACCGGACTGTAATATATTGTGTAGCAAAGGGAGATCTCCCGCCAGGCTGTTGGTATGCCTGGGGAGCGGCCGCAGCTCCAATTGCTCTGTATTTGGAACTCATATATATACAGGCGATGAAGAAAACTTCGTCACCGTGATTCAAGCACTGTGCGTGATTGATTCACCGAATAAGGCGCTGGTGCGTCATTGGTTAATTCGTATAGTGGGAGGTCGCTACATCACTCTCCCCCTAGCGAAAATGATTTTTGTAAGCAGCCTGTGTGGTAGTGTTGCTAGCCGTAGATTGTCCTCTATCTGCAGCAGGTCGAGATGTGAGGTAGATGTGCCCCTTTAGTCCCTTCTGTCTGCGGTGAGTTAAGTGAAGTTAAGTGAAGGTGAAGTAACTGATGTGGAGGGCGAGTGTAGTGTCCATCACGTCGGGAGGTGCTGACTTACTGTTGGTCAGAAGGAACGTGTCCTTGTCTGGGGACACCACTGTAGGAGCCGTTCCCAGGCATACCGACAGCCTGGCGGGAGATCTCCCTTTGTTACAATTGTTTGTCTATGTTAATCAAGTGATGCAAAAACTTTGTGTCCTATGAATTATGGTCCAATTTCTCCACTGAGCGACGACTACTATAAATAAAATAAAACAAAAGCTTAACCTGATAGGTGTGTTATTACTACTTGTTACTAATGACAAGAGCACCTGGAAATGCATAAAAGGTTTCATATGTTTGTAATTAAGTTCATTTGATTATATTGCTTGGAAAGATTTGCTGAGAATTATTGTTACTGTATCTTCTCGATCATAAACAGAAGCAAAAATTACGTGCATTAACAAAATACTCACGGAATTACGTTATTTCAAGCTTGACTTTGCTTAAGTTTTTCCCGCCTATGTAGTTGTTGAGATGTGGCCTGATCCGCCTGATTGTGGTGAATGCGCGAGTGCGTGCGACCTTGCACTACTTAAAACTTCACCAAAAAACTAAATCACTGACAGTAAACACGTACTAGACACGTATCAAACACGAAACAAATGGAGTTTCAAATCGATTAAATTACCAACAAGGTTATAATTATTGATATTTGGATTATGAATCATAAAATTTTCGTTATTTCTATGTTAAAATAACCCGAATCTTGTAAAATAATAATAACTTCAATAACATTACGTTAAAAATGAACCCGAGGTACGAGAAATTATTTAAAATGTTTAGGTAATCATAAATTTTGCAGTTACTTGAATTTTAGTGTCCACATCATCTTATTCCACAATAAAACTCTTATCAGAATATTTACTTTTATGATTTGCGTATTGTGTATGAATTATATGCAATAACTTATCTTTTGCTTTGACGAATATGGAATATGTTAAGGAAACCGACATACCTGGTCTCATGCTGAGTCGTGGCACAGGACTCGTGTGACATTTGGACATACAAAGTATACCTACAAGTTTGTTACTCGTGAATAGCGCAGTATACTATGATAACATTCTCTACAGGGGCCTATTAATTATAGAGGAAGTACTTCCCTTACAGTCCTAGCAACAGTAACAATAACACAGGCGAAGAGGCGAACACCTGCAAACAGCGGTTTAAGGGCGTCGAAACCTTTCTACGCAGGATCGCATTTAACTTGGGTATTGACATAATTTATTTCTGAAGTGGAAGACTACTTAAAGGGAGTCCATAACTACATCTATCTGAGGCAAACCCTGAGGTCACATGAATAGCAGGCCATTATGACTATTGTGTGCCGATGACTACCACGCCATACAATCAGACTACTTTGATAATTAAAGTGAACAATTGTTGCACGTGATCATTGAATGATAGTTCATAACTGTATACGTGATAAACTTTTGGAATAGGTACTATTTGTTATATCGAAATAAACATTGAATTTTCTGTGTTGTAGGAAACTCTCCATCCCAGACCGAAGTTAAAATAATTTCGTGCATACCGATAGATGTAACAGATTTGCAAAATAAGATCATTAATTTAGAACGACAACTGTTTGAGGCTACTAACTGCAAGGGATCGACGAAGCACGCACCTGTCCACTCGGCCCTGATCGAACCGACATTACGGAACACAAACACCGTTCTGTCTTGTAAATGTAGCGAGGTCAAGCCTCTCGGTTTAGGAGGTCCTAGTATAATGCCCTCGCAGTGTGGCGATGGATCATCTAAATCAAGAAAATCCACGGTTTCCTTCCTGTTCCCCACTATATCAAGCACTGGTTTAGAACAAAATCAACCTTTCATGGCAACTCAAAACTGGATCGAGAAAGAGTCAATAGATACGAGCATTGACGGTCATCATAAACATTTTTTTCGAAGAAGTAAAAAGAAGAAGTCTATAAAAAAGAAAGAAAATCGTAAGACTCAATTAGTGTACTACGCTCATACTGAACATAACCCGTTTACTAGCTACGGCGTGTCGACGGATATCCCGTTCCTCGGTTATCCGACGCCAAAAGTCGATAATGCGTTTAGTAAATCTTACTTAGCCAACGTCATTCAAAGACATTTCGACCCGGAACAAGTCGTTGATGAGTTTTCAGACACGAGCCATTTTACGTCACCCGTGTGCAGAGATTATCACAGCAGAGGTAATTGTCCCTATGAGTCAGATGTTTGTTCGTGTTGCCATGGTCGCTTTCAAGATGTCGATAGGTACATAGGAAAAAATCAAAACTTCATAATTGAACCTATCGCTACACAATTGCGAGATGGATTTAATAAAGACATTTATTACGATTCAAATCTTTACGATATTGTGCCTGTTAAAGATAAACCTGTTAAAATATCAAAGGATGAGAGATTTGCAACGAAAGAACCGAAACGTAACGTGGACATTCGATGCTGGCCTGAGAGCGCCCGTACCAAAATACGTCACCATCAAACAAACATGCACACAAAACTGAAAAGCTACAGGAAACCCACCGGTCACTTCCAGGTCGCAAAAGATAATATAAAAATCAAAACGCCACACCACATCAGAGAAAATAAGATGGATAAAAAAACAGGGCCCACTGACACTTCCAAAAGTTTTTGCATTGATTGTAGTGAAATCTATCCCAAGCCATTATTTGCATCACATAAAAGTAAAACTAATAAAGCGGAAACTGAACCCGCACGAGCGGTATTTCGAAAAAATGCAGAGTGTTTAACAATAGATGTAAATCCTAAAAACCTAACCATTACAAGAAGTATACAGATTGACATAAATTCACCAGAAACGAAAACCGAGGAGACTTTAAACCAAATAAAGAGTATTCTGCAATCAGTTTTAGCAGAAGTCAAAACTAATCCTCAAGTAAATCAGTTACCAGAAACAAAGTCGAAAAAAGATGCAATCATACAAAAAGGACCTTCTGAAAGTAACATGCAGACATGTTCTTCTCTTTTACATAGTTTTACTTATAACAACTCTTGCAACACTAACCCTTATTTGCCAACTTGTTCCCGTCAGATTACCTCACCTTTCTGCTTTACGAATGTTCCACATCAACGTCCTACTTGCACACAGAACTTTCCTCTGCTTATCCAAACACCTGGACATCAAAAATGTGGATGTTTCTATAAAAGCAGCGGTCACAAAAGCGCACCAGTTCAAAAAGAAGCGGCTAATACGGCTACTAATACGGAGCTAGATAACCAAGAGACTCAAAGTGTTGAAACAGAAAAACTGATAAAAGAAATATACAAATCTATCGCACTAACGATGGACTTTCAAAAAGAAACTTCCAATAGTGAATATGATGAACTTAAATCCGTAACAAACAATTACGCTGATGAATCTCATCCTAAACATGTTCGCACCACAATAGCCGCTATGTCCGACGCACAAACTGAGATGACAATGAATCCTTTCAGTACAACAACTGTCAGAAGTAATTACAACACAAATTTAATAGGATTGAAACCTGATGCAAAGCAAATAAAAGTTGAAGACTACTTAGATTATGAAAGTCAATCAACGGAGCTTGAAATACTAGATGCAGAACCAAACATGAGCAAAGCTAATGTAGCATCGACGATTAGTGAGCATTACTCTGAAGAATTAACTACAGACGATGAAGCTGAAGGGATTATGGAAACAACAGAAGATGTTAAGGTAAATGTATTATACTTTTAAATATAACTTACTAAAATCTTCAATTAATTGTATAAACAATTATGCGTATATGTTTATATTTTATTCTTAATTGTAGGACAAGAATGAGAAGAAGGGGTTATTTAAACGAATGCTGGGATCAGTGAAGCTGTTTAATAAGACCAAGAAAAAGGACGAAAAAGGGAATAAACAGCAAGACTTGATTCATAATATGGACGATGAAAAATTGGAAAGTGATTCGGATGATTATCAAACAATTTACAGTGAAAAAATCAATACGCCAGAACAAAACTTTAAGAGAAAGCATTATAACAAACCAAGCAACTCGGCGTATAAATCTCTTCAAGAAAAAGCTGCTCAACGGGTAAGAAGCAATCGGAGGTCGCCGTACATGGAGCAGGAATTTAGAAGGCGATGGAACGAACAACTGATGTTCCAAGATAACAGAGGGAGACGATATTCTTCGGAACGACCATATACCGTTCGACAGTCACCGGTGTACTGGCAGAACTACGAAGCCAGGAGCGCCATGGTGAATCACCATCTGCCATATCAAGCTGCCTACAACCCCATGCACAATACTCCAGTCAAAAGTGTAGTTGACAGGGTGGAGCAGCGAACGTCTCCAATGGACATTACGGAAACAAAATACGAAAAATCAAAGTTTAGTTGGTTAAAGAGACACAAATTGGGAATATCACAATGTGGAGAGCAGTGGAAAAAGTTTATACTAGAAAACTAAGTGATGTGTCTCGTGTATGTAATGTTATCTCAAATTGTGTGTACAAATAAGTAATTTAGATGTTAGTTGAATATTATTTATTTTATTTTATTAACAAATTTGTACACACAAAATATTATACAGAAACTTAAAACTAGACAAATTTGTACAGGGGTTCTACTTATTCCATATCGAAGTCGTAGTTACATAATATCGCCCAAAAAGCAAGCCACCTCAATACCTTGCAGCTACAGCTAGTATGCGTGTATTTATGTCCCTTGATTTGTTACGACAAAATACACGAATACATTTTTGGGACAATAGGTTTGACTATTGTCCTCGCGTTAGTAATAGGAGTATTTTGAAGTGAATCCTATTTACACAAACCTTGACTATTTTTGGAACCAATGTATAAGTTTTTAATATACGCTAACACCTTTATTCGATTATTTTTTTACCGGCAATATCAGTTATATTGTGATTGTTTCTCAATACCAATGCTTGTGATGTACCTATTTTAAAGTTAGATTCCTGTATAATTGTCCCATAAATTGCCATGTATATGTTTTAAGTTATTTTAATGTACATGTGAAATAAAACACTAAATGGTAACACTACGATTGTATTTCCTTCATAACTTGTGCTAACAGCAATATCACTAAGAGAGATCCACATATAAATAAGTTAGGCTTAAGTATTTCGTAAATGCGAATAAAATAGTTAATTAGTCTTGACTCCGCCCTTCTCTAGCGGCTTGTACAGGTACGTGAGATCATCGATCACGAATCTGCAAATACAATTAAATATTTACACATGTTACTTGTTACGGACATAACCGACTTTTACAGTTTTCAAGTGTAAGAGCGTCCATATATCGTCGAGTCCACGCTAGGTTTTGCTGCTCCTGGAGGACCCTGGTGAACATGAGGCTGCAGCAGTACTCGTTCAACCGCCCCATGGACTGTCCCCCGTCCCCCCGTCGCCGGACGTTACCTAATTTTCTGTACCATTTATAATTGACACAAGTCGTAGGTTGGTTACTGATCGCATATCCTTGTATACCTGATACAAGTAATGATATGCAGCGATGATATAAGTAATTATTGACTGTAGTGACTGGCCTTTAATAGTTTCTAGTGTTAAAAAAAAGGTACCGGATAATATTTTTGTAAAGACTATTGTTCATCTTTAGCAAGAATGCATCTTTTGTACCCCACCATAACTATGAAGGGTAGATTGTAGTATTTTTTTATAGCCTAAAGGGCTAGCGAAAGGCTGACGAGCCATCGGATGGTAAGTGCTAACCGTGCCTATGGACTTGTGCAACACCAGAGGGGTCATCAATGCAAGAACTCCTTTTACACCTTTTTAAAGCAATAATAGCAGTATGTCAATACTAGCCTGTAGAAGAGCAGCGGCAGCGGTGCAGTGCTAAGGTGCCAGAGGGCGTGCGCGTCCCACGCGTGGAGCCGCGGCGGGAAGTCCAGCAGCTCCAGCGCCAGCGACGCGCCCGACAGCAGCGTGAACGCCACCAGCCGCCACACGTAGCGCCGCCCGCCCGCCCACTGCACGCCCGCCCACACCAGCCACAGCAGCGAGCCCACCACGCCTGTCGTCACAATCATAATTTCGTGGCGGCATATGCACACCCTCATCATTACAGTAGTTTATTCTGCGAGGGTGTGGCTGGTACATTTATGTAGAAAGAGGACACTCGCACAGCTCAATCTTAATAACTACACAAGTCGTAATAGCCGCAGTTTAATTTAACGGCGATCCGTCGATAAAGTACAACCGCCTCCCTTTCGCGCCACTTCACGGCTGCCCGTTTTAAGTTCCGCCAGGCGGCCAGAGTGACAAAAATCATTCATTCAGCACGTCACCGCTGCGCCGTCAGACGACTCAGCTCATAATACATTCGGTTTAGCGGATGGCACGACATGTATGACGTCACAAACAATTATTTATTTTCAGACACAAACACAAGTCTTAAAAGTAATCGAATTCATCAACAAGCAGCGTTATCAGATACATGCAGGGCTCGGGTCTCCTCTCATACCGAGAGGGTTTAAGGTCATAGTCCTACCATACACTGGTAGTCAATTGAACACTCAAACAGTCAGATAGTTATATGCCCGACCCCTATAGTAGATATAGTTACAACGTCAGCCACCGTTCCACGTGTTGAGACTCACCGAAGACGAGGTTCACCTTCATGTTGTAGTCGTAGTCGATGCGGCCCGAGTACAGGTACTGGGCGTGCTCCATGTAGTACCACGAGGTGACCACCAGCCCCGCCACCGTCACTTTCCTCCGCTTGTGGAATATGCTGCGGACATAGAAACAAGCTCTCTTCTCACTCACTTCTAATGGATGTTGTGTCATCCCGGAGCGTAAAGGGCTCGATAATTCTTCAAGATGCGTGGGTGATGCATGACGGTACTAGGTATGCAATTTGTACGCGGTTCGTAATTAGAACGAGTACATCTATATATCTCTTTTTTAGGTATCGGGGGCAAATCTTTTACGATACATTTCAGTGGAAAGGTCTCGGGTTATGTAGGATTTTTACGTATTAAAACTTCCTCAGCATTCATCCGCCGCCTATGAAGAAGCACCGGGATCTCTAATGAACGCACCAGGGCTTCTGCTGATATCTGATATACCTAATATAAAATTCTCGTGTCAGTGTTAGTTGCCATACTCCTCTGAAACGGCTTGACCGATTTTTATGAAATTTTGCACGTACGTAAGGTAGGTCTGAGAATAGGTTGTAAACTATTTTTCATACCCTTAAGTGATAAGGGTGGCCCACGCCCAACATATTTTTTTTTGTTTAATGGACTATTTTTTCTTCATATTTTTTATGATCTCGCTCCAAAAATTACATACAACCCCTAATTTTCACCGTTCTATCACCAATCCCTATTCTTTTACATAAACTTTTATATGGCGAAACAACGTTGGCGGCGTCAGCTAGTATAGCATTGCATGACATGAGATTCCTTACAAAAATGTTCTTACCGAACGATGGCGGCCACAAACAGCGCCATAACCATCGATAGAGCGCACGCGTAGTCCATGAACTCCGTGTAGGCGTTGTCCCTGGCGTGGAATATGATGGACCACGTCCACGCGTTCATACAGATCTGGAATTATATCGACGGATTGGTTTATTGTCTGCCTTCATTCCGTACAAAACTACGCTGCTCCAATCACCCTATGTCATATCGGATGCTACATAAAGTGCTCATGAAATTTTGCACCCAGTATTGAAACATGTAATTTTCCAGTGTGGTGACTCTACTATAATAGTTCCCTGTAATAATAAAAAAAACTTCTGTGTAGCAGTATCATAACAGATTATATTTTTATAAACTCAGTTACCGCCTTACTTCCGATACGATTGACTGAACGAACACTCATGATCCAATGAGAAGAGATAAAAGTTACCAAACCAATGTTAAGTTTTTTTTCTACATATTGCTAACCTCACGTATAATTAGCTGACAGCTGAGTTAGGATCGCCCTATTGTTACCACTACTTCGTATCGTATCTTGTGTTTTACTGAAAGATATCTATTCGTTGTTACCGCAATGAAGGTATGCCAGAAGAGCACGAGCGGCGCTTCAGCGACCGGGAACTGCTTGATGATGAGCGTGTGCATGAACAACGTGGTGACCAGGTTGAGCAGCGACGCGAACACTGACGCCGGCTCCTGCATGCCCAGCATCCGCTTGAAAGGCCACTGACAACACACACATTTATTTTTCACTCGCAGCATATACTTATAAAAAATCGATCTCCATATAGCCCACTTGAAGTATGTCCATAATTTTTTCATAGAACTTCAAGGGAGCTTTGCTTTCAATCATACTTTTCCAAAAAATATAATTTTATTAAATTTTAACATCCCAACGTTCAAAGTAAAAAAATAATAGAAGAAAATCCGAACGTTTTGGGAATTCCCGGTAGCTGTCGCGCAGCTTCTCCCGTTCCAACTTCACGTCTTTTACTGGAACTTAAACGTCAGAAGATAATTTTAATATTAATTTAACAAATATCATTCAATATAGGTGATAAAAGTATATAATATAATTCATGGTAAGCGCTTTGAATATCTCTGGCGCGCTGTGTCTGCAAAAAGATAATCACTCGCTTATTAATATCTCTCTCTCATTTTTAGAAACGTAAAAGTTTACCATTGAAGACTGACACTCGTTACCGCTTCATCACAAAATAGCCGAAAACAATTTTCTTAAAAGTAGAGGTAACAGGAGTGATTAAAATCCTTGTCTCTTACAAGAAACAGTCTTAACTTTAGACCGTGTTCTTACTTTTCCATGAAACTTGGGCGTGTCGTATCCGCGTTCGTGGAAGCCGTCCACCGTCTTCCACATGCAGTGGTAGCTGCACTCGTCGTAGCAGTTCCACATCAACATGCGGCTCCATTTGTCCTGCAGCTTCAATGCCTTCGGTAGGAACTCGCCTGCTGCAATGTCCCATCAATTTTGTCAGCTACTATGTTGTTGTTTTTGAATATTTTTTTAGTACGAAATTTTATTATATAAGATTTTGCATTGTGAGGACCAGAGATAAAAAGTTCTTTTTTTTTTGTAAAAGAATATTGTGTTTCAATCTTTAGAAAACTAAAAAGTATTTTTTTTAAGATATTCCAAACAAGTATGATAAATTGAAGTAACTCTCTCCAATATTACAAAAATAACTAAAGAGAACGTAATATATGACACCTAAAAATAATTTTTAAAAAATTGTGCCTTTTAATATTTTTTGACATAGACTCCAAAGATTTTAAATGCATGAAGTATATACATATTTCTCATAATGCAAGTGATGATAACTAAGTATGATGATGTTCACTCATTGATTATCTGACCACTGAGTGAACTACACATAGTGCCCACCTCTAACTTATGATGAATTAATGTTACAGATATCAAGCACATTCATTCTTGGTCTTGACAATTTCTTCACACCAGACCCCAATTCCTGACTGCTTTCTTAATCTGAGCCCCAAAGGAACTACTGATTTTTAATTCATGTCTCTGATGCAACTCTTCAGCCTTGATGATGTTTTAGAATAGAGTTTGTTACTCAAATAGTTTGAATTTAATTTTTATTCTATTTGATCCCATGGATAGCTTACTCTGCTTACTCTAGGTATTATGAAAAGCATATTCTAAGGAAATGAAAAAATTGTTCCAAATATACATGAAATTATAGTGATTATTACCTGAGCGTATTAAATAATAATTTTCTAATGTCTTGGTGTCTTGGACATCCAAGTTGGCAGTGACCCCTTAACATCAGGTGGCCCGTCTGATAGCTTTTCGACTATTAACATAAAAATGAGGATGTGTGAATGCTGCCAATGTGCAATTGGATAGTGTAGTGAACCTTTCAAAGTGAGAGAAGACCCAAGCTAAGCCAGCAGTGTTGTAAATATGGGTGGTAATGAATGCTGTAATTATGAACACATTTGACGGTTTCATATAAAAAATACATTCAATTCAAACAATTAATTGACGATTTTACATCTAAATTATTTTACTTAATGCTATTACTTTTAAGTATATTCAATTTTATAATTAAAACATAAAGATAAGTATGGCAAAATATTCTTAAATTAATTACCTTTAGTGCAGTTCGCTGAAAGACAGTTTTTCACACAATTCTGATAATAGGGAGACCTATCGCCATCGCTGCATATCACTAAAGGTATTAATTGAAATATAAAAATAAATATTAAATGTTTCGACATTTTAGTGCATTTTATTTTCGTCAATATTAATTTATTATCAGAGAAATAATCGTCACATCTCAAACTAACTATTTAACCGACACAACGCAAATGTACGTCTAACAACAACTTTACACAAGTTAATATCAAGTTGATAAAATTGATAATGGTTGTTTATCTGTTATCGGTCGATTCATATCTAAATGTACTCTTTGGGTCGATTATCACACAGAACATTTAATTAAACCAGAGGGATTTCATAGTGACCACAGAT